>PISX010014373.1:0-53251 GCA_004024625.1 Mellivora capensis
GACTTCAAGCTCTATTACAAAGCTGTCATCATCAAGACAGTATGGTACTGGCACAAAAACAGACACATAGATCAATGGAACAGAATAGAGAGCCTAGAAATAGACCCTCAACTCTATGGTCAACTAATCTTTGATAAAGCAGGAAAGAATGTCCAATGGAAAAAAGACAGCCTCTTCAATAAGTGGTGTTGGGAAAATTGGACAGCCACTTGCAGAAAAATGAAATTGGACCATTTCCTTACACCACACATAAAAATAGATTCAAAATGGATTAAGGAACTCAATGTGAGGAAGGAATCCATCAAAATCTTTGAGGAGAACACAGGCAGCAACCTCTTCGACCTCAGCCGCAGCAACATCTTCCTAGGAACATCGCCAAGGGCAAGGGAAGCAAGGGCAAAAATGAACTATTGGGATTTCATCAAGATCAAAAGCTTTTGCACAGTGAAGGAAATGGTTAACAAAACCAAAAGACAACTGACAGAATGGGAGAAGATATTTGCAAGCGACATATCAGATAAAGGGCTAGTGTCCAAAATCTATAAAGAACTCATCAATCTCAACACCCAAAGAACAAATAATCCAATCAAGAAATGGGCAGAGGACATGAACAATCATTTCTGCAAAGAAGACATCCTGATGGCCAACAGACTCATGAAAAAGTGCTCCACATCACTCGGCATCAGGGAAATACAAACGAAAACCACAATGAGATATCACCTCACACCAGTCAGAATGGCTAAAATTAACATATCAGGAAATGACAGATGCTGGCGAGGATGTGGAGAAAGGGGAACCCTCCTACACTGTTGGTGGGAATGCAAGCTAGTGCAACCGCTCTGGAAAACAGCATGGAGGTTCCTCAAAAAGTTGAAAATAGAACTACCCTATGACCCAGCAATTGCCCTACTGGGTATTTACCCTAAAGATTCAAACGTGGTGCTCCGAAGGGGCACATGCACCCGAATGTTTATACCAGCAATGTCCACAATAGCCAAACTATGGAAAGAACCTAGATGTCCATCAACAGATGAATGGATATAGAAGAAGTGGTATATATATACACAATGGAATACTATGCAGCCATCAAAAGAAATGAAATCTTGCCATTTGCAATGACGTGGATGGAACTAGTGGGTATCATGCTTAGTGAAATAAGTCAATTGGAGAAAGACAACTATCATATGATCTCCCTGATATGAGGAAGTGGAGATCCAACATGGGCGGTTAGGGGGGTAGGAAAAGAAGAAAAGAAATAAGATGGGATTGGGAGGGAGACAAACCATAAGTGACTCTTAATCTCACAAAACAAACTGAGGGGTCATCGGGGGAGGGGGGTCGGGAGAGGGCGGTGGGATTAGTGGACATTGGAGAGGGTATGTGCTATGGTGAGTGCTGTGAAGTGTGTAAACCTGGCGATTCACAGACATGTACCCCTGGGGATAAAAATACTTTATATGTTTATAAAAATTAAAAAAAAAAGACTTTACTATTTATCAAAATTTTGAAAACCAACATTTTTTCATGTACTTTAATCTAACAATTCTCCATACAGGAATTTGTCTTATATGTGTAATTACAAATACTGAAAGATTATAATGTTATAAGTCATAAAAATCTTGAGAAACTCCAAAAGTGCCCACTGGCCAACTCATTGTCAGTACATAAAAATTATGGCTAGCAATATTTAGCCAATAAAATCAAATTTTAGAAGAATAATTCATGGGGCACCCGGGTGGCTCAGCGGGTTAAAGCCTCTGCCTTCGGCTCAGGTCATGATCCCATCGAGCCCCGCATCGGGCTCTCTGCTCTGCGGAGAACCTGCTTCCTCCTCTCTCTGCCTGCCTCCCTGCCTACTTGTGATCTCTCTCTCTCTGTGTCAAATAAATTAAAAAAAAAAAGAAGAATAATTCATTGCAAGAGAAAACAGTTACTAACCATTGAGCAAGAAAGCAGGTCAAATGTCAGGCCTTATATGAACCAATTTTGCAAAATATGTACAGAAATCATCGGGTGAATAAACAAGAAAAATGTCATCAATTTTCATCCTGGGGCACAAATTATGAGAAAATTTTGACTTTATTGCTTATACTCTTATCTTTATTTTCTAAAACCTGTTGACAGGCATACTGAGTGAGAGTGGGGATAAGAATTACTACCCACCACTTAATCTGCACTAAATGTCAACATAGGAGTTCTTAAAACTGAGTAATGAGAAAGAAATTTTGCTTCTTGGATGTGCCACTGGCTGTGGAATTCAAATTAATTAAAGACTCTTTTCTCTAGCATTTTCTTTCATGGAATAATGACATCAGTCAGATAGTGTGAAGAAATACATATGCACAGAACATTTTATCTTACTACGTAGCTGACTATGACTAAAGTCATCAGGAGACAAAGCAGGTGTACAAACAAATCAAAAAGTTTCTTAGCATAAAGAAGCTATACAACTCTTCTAGTACTTGGTGATTTTTGAGATCTCTTTCTTTGCTTGGGGGATTTTCCCAAACACTTCCCTAGCCCTTTTCCTCTAGACTGAGCAAGCTGAACTTGAGTTAGTTACTTTTTAAAAGTAAATTACATTTGTAAGTGGACTTTTATATTATATTAATGTTATCAAACTTTAAGAATTTCTACTTTGAACAACTGTGTAAAACTCTGTATTCTCTTTCAGTTACCTAAAGCACTATGTTAAGAATGACTTTTGGGTGCCTGGGTGGCTCAGTTGGTTAAGTGTTTGCCTTTGGGCTCAAGTCATGATCCCAGGGTCTTGGGATGGAGTCCTGTGTGGCTCCCTGCTCAGCGAGGAGTCTGATTCTCCCTCTCTCTTTGCCCCTCCCCCTATTTGTGCTCATGCACACTCTCTCTCCCCTAAAAATAAATAAATAAAACCTTTCAACAACAAAGAGTCACTTTATTAGTGATCAAATTGTTCTTAAAATATCAAATACTCAACTTAAGATCCATACTCGCACTGACGTAATATAGTTGTTTTCTCACAGTACATAATTAATTCAAAAGCTTTCTTTCATTAGCTGTTGTGATCAATTATTGGCTTACATCCTAAAATTTTCCTACAACATCTGCAAAGTTAATAAACCAATTATGGAAGCCATCTGGAACTCGAAGAGAGATTTAAAAAAACAAATACTAACTCCCCACCCCTTCTGAATAGCTGGTACAGTAATAGATGGTTAAGTCACAGAACAGTTATGTTATGTTTCAAACCCCAGTATCATTAAAGGAGAGAGGAAATATTTTTCCATAAAAGACATACTGGTAGAGCCATGATAGAGCTCCATGGAAATCCACTCCTGAAACAGTTTAAACATCTGTATCTATGGCTTACTTGTCCAAAGGCATGGAGCTCTGAGCTCATTTATCATAGGAACTAACAGGGTTCAATTGTCTGCATGGATGGGGACACGTTTAGTGACCTTGGGCAAGTTACTCAAGCTCTCTGGGCACTAGACTCATTGATAAAATGGGAAAACTTGCCATTAACCTACCTTCTAGACTTAGCGGGAAGAAAATGTGATTGTTGTTCTAATGCTAAGCTTCATTAATTAGCCATAGGTAGTTGAGAAAACAAGACAAAGCTACCCCCAAAACTCAGAATGTGTCGCTGATAAGTCTGGAATATTCTTAATCCATCAGTGCTGTTTTATGGTCATAGGGGATACTAAATATGGGGTTTGATTAAATGGTTTGGTGTCTCAACTATTCTGTTTCAAATTCTAACTCTGTGACTTACAGACCACCGGTATTGGGAAACAGTACCACTTCTCCAGGCTTCTTTTCCCTCAAATCTTACAGTGAAAACATCATACAATTTTAGTTAGAGTTCAATGGTATAATTAAAAAAATTAATATAGTAGTTTAGTACTCAATAAAAACAGTTTTATTATTTTTACATCTCATTTTTATTATAATTCAATGATGTGTATCTAAGTCACTGAATGAATTTTGTCTCTCTTCTCTTTTGACATATTCCCCCCAAATCTTGTAATTAGCCATAAAGATCCCATAAAAATTGGGAAGGAATCAATATCAATTTTAAAACAAAGAGAAAAGATATACTCTCCCCATGCTATCCTAGTTTACAGAAAATTCCCAAGACAGGAAGATTTTTGCTCTGGGTCTGCCCCTGATACCTGCCGTTTATTGAACCTTAGAAAATAAGCTACTCTCCTTTTAGATATTCAGTTTCTACAATCATAAAATACAGAAGTTGTGTTTTACACGCTCCATTCACTCGGCACATGTGAAAATTAAAGACTAATATTTATGGAGAAAATTCTATCAATTTAAAAGTCTTATTTACTGTTCAGATCTTTTAACCTAGTCATCCCATTTCTGTGAATTTATTTTTAGAAAATAATTCTAAAGAAGAAAATAAAAAATACATATTCCAAAATGCTTACAGTTACCTTTCTCAAAAATTTATTGTGAGCATTTCTCAAGTTATAGGAGATTTGAAAGAATATTATAGTGGATACTTATATAAGAACCAAATAATATCTACCTTTGATATTTAAAGGTCATATGAGCTTTATCATAGATCTCCCCAGCTATCTACCAATTTAGCCAACCATATACCCATTTTATTTTTTAGTTCATGTATTGTATAATTATACATGATTGTATAATTTAAAAAATTATCTTGAGATGATAAATTACACTGATTGTAATTATACATTGATTTTATAGTCCTGGAATAATCACAACTTGATAATAATAATGTTATCTTTTTTATATGTTGCTGAATTTATTTTAGCTAATATTTAATGAAGAACTTTTACAGTTATGTTCATGGGGGATATTTGTCTGAAATGTTCCCTACTGTAACTACTTTTGTCAGGGTTTGGTAATAGTCACTCTAGTCTCATAAAACAAATTGGGAGGTGCTTCTTCTTCCTCTATTTTCTAAAACATTTCATGTAAAATGGGTATTATTTCTTCCTTAGATATTTAATAGAACTCACCTAAATATATGTATTTTTTCTAGTAAGAAGTCCACTATCATTCATTGTTATTCTCTTTTTGTAATGCATCTATTTTCTGATTGCCTTTAAGATTTTTCTTTTTACTTGTGATTTTCTTCAGTTAGCCTATGATGTACCTCTATAAAATTATCTTTGTATTTATTCTTTTTGATCCCTTTGACTCCAAGATCTTGGATACTTGGTCTGAATATGTAGTTTAGTGTTTTTCACTCAATTTGAATACTTTATCTATTTCCTTAAAATAACTTTTCTGGCCATTCTTCTTTTCCTCAGGTAGTATGAACTCACTTATCTAGACTGCTTAATCCTGCAGCACAATTTTCTATGCTTCCATTGTTTTTTAAACATTTTTTCATTTTTTTGCAGATTGGATAATTTCTGTTGAACTTCATATTATTAAGCCCTTTCAATTGCAGTCTTAAATATATTGTTCAGCCCATCCAACCCCCCCCTTTCTGAGAAACTGCCTTTAATTTCCAGAGCAGAATTACAGGTTTCATTTTTCTTTGCTGGAATTCCCTACCAGTTAATTTGTTCTTATCAAACTTTAAGTCCTTGAACCTAATTTCAACAGTGGTTTTAAATTCCTTATCTTCTGAGGCATCTGGGTGGCACAATGGGTTAACCCTCTGTCTTTGGCCCAGGTTAAGATCTCAGGGTCCTGGGATTGAGCCCTGCATCAGGCTCTCTGCTCAGAGGGGAGCCTGCTTCCCTCTCTCTCTGCCTGCCTCTCTGCCTACTTGTGATCTCTCTGTCAAATAAATAAATAAAATCTTAAAAAAAAAAAACAGAAAACCAAAACTCCTTGTCTTCTCATTGTAACCTGAAGTTTATCTTGGGGTCTTTTTCTAATTGGCACTTTTATTTACTTATTTATTTGTTTATTTATTTTTAAATTCTTGGGCCATGTATTTTTTTTTCTTCTTGTGGGGGGAGGGGCAGAGGGAGAGAGAGAGAGAGAAAGAATCTTAAGCAGGCTGCATGCCCAGCATGGAGGCTGATGTAGGGCTCCATCTAAGGACCCTGAGATCATGACCTGAGCTAAAATCAAGACTGACGCTTAACTGACTGAGTCACCCAGACATCCCTATATATTCTTGCTTCTTCCTGTGTTTGGTAATTTTTGTTGTGTGTCACATATTTCATATTATATATAGTAGGGAATCTGAAATAGGCCTTTCCTGAGAGGATTTTTAATTTTGTTCAATTGAATAGTTTAGTTAACAGCAGACCTATTGTCATTGACAGGCTTCTTTTCTCCTTTGCTATTGTGGTTTTGTTTTCCTGTTGCTCTTAGTTCTAATTCTTCCTTCATAATCTGGGCATGCTCTTTCCTTCTCATCTGCCTTTTCTGAAGTCTCAGCTAAATGCTTATAGTTCTTAGTGAGGTCTTTTCACTGGTTTGGCTATAATCCCATGTCTTCCAACACTGCCCAACCTCTGAAGAGTTTCTCAAGTCATATGACACGAAATGAGCTCTCTCTGAGGCCTCATGGTGTGAGGTCCCATATCTGCAGCCTATCTCTGAGCTGAGGACTGCCAGGGACTCAGGATCCACGTTCTGCACAGCGTTCTCTTCTCTGTTCCTTTGCCCGGCGTATACCAATTGCTCAGTTGTCTGAACTCTATCCCTGCCTCTTGTGTTCCATAAAACGCCCATCTACTCCAAATCCTCCTGGCTCTCATCTCTCTGTGAAAGCTCTCTCAGTGCAATGTGTGCACGGTCCAGCCACAGTGCCCTTCTTCTCCCCTTATTTCCCCTGACTTGACTGAATCCAGTTCCCCAATTCCTCCCCAGCCCCACTCCTCTTTTTATATCACTGTTAGGGTAGGGAAGAAAATAGCTGAATAATTCAGCATTCCTGCTACAACTCTCACCTATTTCAGTGACTCTAAATTAAGGTTAGGCTATTTCCCTGTGAAGCTGTCATTCATGGATGTGGCTTCCAGTGGCGAACTTTGAACTTCTACTCTCCTCAGACTTAGTCATCACCCCTGCTTTGAGCCTAAAACAAATGACCTCTGATTTCCTCATACTGTTCATACTGTTAATAAAATCTTTAAAAAAAAAAAAGAAACCTGATAGCGATCTGTGACTGCAACTGTGGTAGTGTTAAATACCCTCAACAAAACTAAACATTCCTGTAGATTCTCTGTGTTTTCCCTCTGACAATCAAGCAATCAAAATGTGTTATGCCTATATATAAAAGATTCTTTTTATTTGCTTTTCTATGCAGAAGGAAAGCATACCATAGTTTCTACCCTTGAAATGACAAACTACTATGGGGCTCAAGACCAACACCACGATATCATGGTGCCTTTTCCAGGAAATCTTGTGGGAATTTATATGGCTCACATTAGAAAGCGTTTATGTTGCTCTCGGATGGGAATTTACTGGGAATAAGCTGTAACGAGAAAAACTGTCCATAAAATTGATATGCAATATCTATTTATATCTGCATACCTACAATAAAATAACTACAGAAATATAGCAGATATACCTACTACAAATATATAATCAATTTGCTCCAAATTCATAGAACAATCCTCACTAGTTCATCAAATTCTTATAAGGAAATAAAAGAAACAGTGAGTAATATCAAACATACATTTTATACATACTGATCATCATCTATTTTCATGTTGTTTGTCTCATTTAAGCATCACAATAACCTAGAGTCAGGACAGGGCAGGTATTTCACTTACCAATGAAAAAAGTGAGGCTCAGTGTAGTCAAGTGACTCACTGAAGGTCACGCAGCTAGTTAATTATCTATCCGGTCCTCTTTTGATTATACCACTCTAATTTGTCTTCTCCAACATGATTGTGACATCAAGACACTTCAGTAAGTTTAAGCGTTTGATCAATAATTCAAGGAGCTACTAATTGAATGAGGCAATGCCTATGGATTCATTAAAAGGTATCACTTCTCCACGGAGTACTACCAAAGGTCATGTGATAGCTGCCCCTACCTTGTCATAATCATCCCTCAGAATAAATTATTCAGATTAGGAATTACATGCCCATTGGCTTTAGGGGAAATGCTGATAAGCACATTTATTCTCACACTGCTCACTAGGCCCATTAATATGTATTTTCTCAAATATAAAAAACAAATACACTTCAACCATGAACAGGTGAAGGCATCAGGAGAGCCCATTCAGAAATGGAGAAAGAGCAAATTAGTTAGCTGGTTTCAGCAAACCTACCGTATTAGGCCCGTGTTTCCAGCATGTCATTTTAGAATAAATGTCCTCTGGGAGGAAGCTACACAGATGCTCCCATAGCAGAGTGAGGAGTGTTTGCCCCTGCTATCAATGAACAGCAGATGGCTGCTGGTGAGCTGGGATCACTGACTTTAATTGCAAGAGTGAAATGATCTTTGAGAAGGAAAAAAGCCCAGTGTTATGAGTCACTTTTGTGGAACCCCTGCACACTGAGTAACTAATTACCTGTGAGAGCCAGCTCCGTTGTTCTGAAGGATGTGGAAGGGGGACACATGACATTTACCTGCCTGCGCCATTTGGATAATTTCACCTTGTCTGGAAAACTTCAGGAGAAGAAAAGCCTGTAGTCATCAAACTCTCAAGAAATTCCTTTGAACTTAGTTAGTTATGTGGCTATTGGTAATTGGTGAGTGGGTGAAGTAAGAACAGAAAGTTCTAAAGCAATTACAATGAATTTTCTTCCCATTTCATATAGAACTAAATACAAAGGAAATAGATACACTGATTTAAACCAAAAAAGATCATGAATAAAGAACAAATTACAAAATTGTTAATATTATTCTACAAAGCAAGTATCTAGAGTATTATTCTTAATTGAGGAATTATTATCATTAACAGTGGTTTGGATTAGAGAAGAAATAGTTTCAGATCTTGGAGTCAGGCGGATCTGGGCTTAAATCTCCAGAGCTACTCAAAAACTGTGTATTTAAAAATACACATTAAAGTTTTTTTCTTTGGTCACAACAGAAACCATCTTAGGGCAGATAGGGAAGGGTACTGGGGTATCTTTTTGAAACCGATAAATACTTGAATAATTAATTTATGGGAAGCATCAGAACCCAGGCATGTCCAAGGACCTCAGCATAGAACAGAGGGAAGCAAGGTAAAGTTCTGCCATTAAATGTGCCAGTTCTCTTGGAGGTCACAGCCATGTTCATGTGAGGAGAGGCTGATGTCCTGAACTTCTTGTTAACTTGAATATGTTGGAATGGAGCCCGTTTTATTGAGGCATGTTACCTTTGGGTTGCACATCCAGAAGTGGTGAACGGTCTCCTGCAGGTGGGGTAGCATTCCCACGGGCACAGCTGCAAGATATATTTTCTTCTATAGCTAACCAGGTGTCACTCTATTGTAGCAATTCTTCAGGTGTTCACCATAAACCCTTTTTATAAACCATTGCCAAGGACCTCACCTACTCTCGTCACTAACTTTTGGTCTTGCGACCAAATATCAAGTCCTCCCAAAATTTTGAACTCCTTCCTCCCGTACCCGTGCAGAAAACTCCAGCTAAGAAGGCAGTCCCTCCTCTCTCAAGAAATGGAAGGTTACCAGGGTTCTGCTTGGGAAACTTTAAGATAGAAGCTACAGCAAAGTCATGTTAGAAACCAAAGTGTCTTGTAATCAAAGAGAACTTCCCAGGGTTTTGCATTCTTAAAACTGATGAGGAAGTTACGCAGACTTCTGGGGATTTGTAGGATTTTAAGCCTGCATTATTTGTGATCCCTAACTTACCCAGCCATTGCCAACCCCAAGAGCGTTCTCTCTGTGAGACAGAATGTGTAATAGGTAGTGTCTTCTCCCACATGAGGCAGAGACACTACACTGAGCTATAATGCTGGCAGTATATTGATTGCCTTCTGTGGACCATATAACAGCTTAATTGATCTTAAATAGATTGAGAGAGGGAAAGGGGGAAGGAGAGAGAGAGGAAGGCAGAGAGAAAGAGACTGATTAATTTATTGTAAAGAATTGTGGTAATGGAAGCTGACAGTTTCAAGATCTCCAGACAGCAAGCTGCAGACCCAGGAGAGCTCACGTCCCAGTCAGAGGGTGGGACCAAACCAAGGTCCCAGCTCAAGGCCGTCAGGCAGGAGGAGCTCCCTCTTACCTGAGGGAAAGTCAGCCTTTTTGCTGTATTCAAACCCTTCTGCCTTATGCTTAACTCTCTTAAGTTAAATAAGAGCACATAAGGGACTAGGCTGGTATCTCCATAGTTGTAATTTTAGAAACCCCATCAAAATCCTTGCTGTACCCCCAAACAAACATCCTTGCTTCTCTGATATTTGAAATGCCTTTAAAATAAAATAGCATTTGCATCTCATTATGAGACAAGGATTTAAATGCAATGCAAATCCACCAGAAAACTCTATGTCAGTGTATTAACCATGGGGCTTTTTTACTTGGAGTGGTGGAAACCTAATTTCAAGCTTGTTGAAGGGAAATAAATGAATTCATTTGATTATGTTACTGAAAATAATAAAATTTTATATATATTTGAAATAGCTGGATCTAGGGTTTCAAATTATGTTTTTAAGAAATACAGAAATACATCTCAGTACATTATCTCTCTCTCTCTACTCCTTAATTCTGGGACACCTTCATTCTCTGGCAGTTTCTATCTTCTTGGTCGCAAAGACAGTAAAAACTTCCAGGTACACAGGCTTCTTATAGCTTGTGAACTCAGGATAAGGGGAACTTCCCCTCCTAAAATCACAACCTGTCTCCTAAAGGAGGCCTCTAATTGCCCAGACTGGGAAACAAAACCCTTTGATAAACTGCACCAGCTCCTTTATCACGTTGAATCCGGGAGGGGTTGTTTCCAAAATGGAGGCCTTTGGGAAAGATAAAATGGGTAAAAATCTTTGACAATGTGACATTCAGACTAGAGTTTGAATGACACGAGCATTCAGAGGCAGATGAAACCAGATACGCCCTTACTATATTTTAGGACCTACCCATTTCATCCTCAAAACACCACCATGACGTTTGTTATACATATAAGGGGAAAAGCCTCTGAAAATGGGTTATGGTTCTTAACCCTTCTTTGTTTGTTTGCTTGTTTGTTCCCTTGACTTAAGTGTATCTACAGATAGAAAATATACTTGTCAGAGTCCCTGAGTAACTAGCAATGAATCTCAGCGTCATAGGCGTGTGTGTGTGTGTGCAGACTTAGAGAGGAGGGTCCAGTTAGTTTTTGCTGTGTAACAAGATCACCCTGGAAGTCAATGGCTTAAATTACAATAACTTACTATTTTTATGTAAATAATAAATCCTAATTATATAAACATATAATTATATATTATTTATATAAACATATAATTATATATTATTTATATAAACATATAATTATATATTATTTATATAAGTAATAATCATTTATTTGTTATTATTTCTAATTCTGTGCATTGACTAACTGATTCCTATGCTGGTTTTCCCTGGTGTCACTTAGGTGGCCATCAGCAGAAGGGCTGTGTGATCTAGCTGTGGCATGGTGCTTGCAGGCGCGAGCTGGGAATCTCCGTTTCCACACAGCTTCTCTCTGTCTCGGAGGTTAGCCCATTTCTTTACTTACCGGTCTCATGATCTTAGATCTCTCCCAGAACTTTATTTATTTATTTTTAAAGATTTTATTTATTTATTTGTTTGCTTATTTGATAGCGAGAGAGAGGGGGAGACAAAGAGACAGGTGGCACGGGGGGAGGGGAGGAGCCGAGGGAGAGGGAAAAGCAGTCTTTGCGCTGGGCACAGAGCCCGATATCGGGCTTGATACCAGGACACTGAGATCATGACCTGAGCTGAAACAAGTCAGATGCATAACTGACTGAGCCACCCAGGTGCTCCTCTCCTAGATCTTTAAACCTAGATTATTTCAAGATAATTGCCATGTTCTATTCGTCAGAAAACACTGATGCTCAGTCATGGTCATCAATGAGCCACCTAGTGGTCAGCAGTTCAGTAAGCTCTTTGCGAAACTCAGCTTTTAATTAATACTGAATTTTAACAATCTATCTTAATTTAAACTTGTTCCATCAATTAGCCTTGGGGATGAGTAAGTAAACACACAAGGAATTTATCACTTTGTCAAGTTGACGAACACCATGTTGATGTGCTCAGAACCCCAATACAGATCCATGAATTCACACATCTGACACTTGTAAGCCTTTCTGCTAGCTAGCCTGGCCGTGATCTTGCTCGAGATTTTAAGGTCAACAAGACGGACATCTTCTTGTTCTTGCTACTCTCACAGTCTAGTGAGGAGGCTGAAATAAAGGTATTAGTAAACCACTGCAGAAAATGAGGTTGACCGTGGCAGAGATTATCTAGAGGGTGAAAAAGTAGGCAATATTCCTTGAGAGCCTACTGCATGAATTAGCTCATTTAAAGTTTATAAACATCATGTGAGTTAACAACAATAGCTGTGTTTAATTTGAATAGTTTAAGAAGTCTCATTTAAGCTCAGAGACATCAAGTAAGTTGCTGAAGAACACAGTAAAGAAAGGCTGTGGCCAATATTCCAAACAAGGAAGATCTGACTGCAGACCCCTTCTTTTATACAAATTATACTCATTTTAACAATAGACTCATAATTTGGTGTCTATTGTATTAGTTACATGTAGCTGCACAACAAATTGCTGAACACTCCATGGCTGAACACAGGCTTGTTGTCTCACAGATTCAGTGGACCACGAATGCAGGCACAGTTGTACCAGTTTATCAGCTTCAGGGTCTCACCAGACTCCAAACAAGGAGTTAGCCGGGCTGTGTTCTCAACAGGATTGCTGGCTAAAGAAGAATTCACTTTCAAAATCCCTCCAGTTTGGGAGGGATCTTGTGGTTGTCCTAGTGGACGAGCTACTTCCTTGCGGTTGTGACTGAGGGCTTCAGTTTCCTGCTGACTGTTAGCTGGAGGCCACCCTCTGCACCTAGCTCCTAAAGGCTGCCGTCTGTTCCCTCTCAGGTGGCTTTCTTTATAGGCAGCTCACAACATGGCAGCTTGCTTCTTCAAGGCCTGCTGGAAAGCAAGAGTGAGTCAGCTTGCAAGAGGAATACAGTCATGAAAGTGAAACCCCATCACCTCTGCTGTGGTCTCTTGGTAAGAAGCAAGAAACAGGTGCTGCTGCCATTAAGGGAGCAGGATAATACAATGTGCAAACGCCAGCACACAGAGTGTGTGGGGGCCCCCCAAGGTCTGTCCAGATTGATGGCAGACATTGGCATTGACTGGGGGTTCACTCATGGACTTCCAAGTTTATGAGTTTTGAGATGCTACAGGGAGTGCATGCACATGCACACACACACACACACACACACACACCATGTCACACCTTCTCATACTCCTACACTCACACATCCCTCCTAAGCATCACAAACTATTTTGGAAAAACATTTCATTCATGGCACCAAACTGAACTTTCAGTCCAAAAAGAAATAACCTCTATCCTCACCATTATCATCAAAAAGGTGGAGGGAGGGGCATGGGGGGGAGAGGGCAGCTAAGCAAAAAACATTCCATTTTGCTCCCCTCAAGACTGAAAAGCAGAAAGGCAGAGCTTTCATCAAGGAACTTGGCAGGCCACAAACATTCCAAAACGTACACAGTGAATAGCCACTGATAGAATTCTATCTAGAAGGCAGCCCTGCAGCCCGTTGACAGACTCCTTAGCTGGGCTCCCAAACAATGTACAACGTACACTGAAGGAGCTTGGAGTTAGATAATACCTTTGCCTTGAGTGTGGTGATAAACAGAGAGACTGGGAAGTGTGGGTGTGTTCTATAGAGTAGAGAAGCAAGGCCAAGACATGTTCAAGGTTTTAGCCACTCCCCATGGATCTTTCTGGACTCAGAACCTTTTCTCCACCTGAGAGAAGAAGGTTGCTCTTTGCGGGGTAGAAAGCCTACTCCTCTCTAGTGGATGGTGCCCCACCAGCACCAGAATATCCTGTAATAATATTCTTATTCCCAAGAATAATAAGGAAAATGGTGAACCAGTTGTGGGAAGGAACAAGATTACTCAACAATGTACCCAACAAAAGTGCCACCAAATGACAGAAAAAAAATCAATACCATAGTAAACCAGTGCCTTGGAACATAGACTTTGGAGTCTGGTAGACCAGAATTAAAGCCTAGTTTGCTACATTCTAGTTGTTTGATCTTGGGCTGATTCCTTGTTCTTCTGAGCCTTAGTAAAATGATATTGGATGCAAAAGTAAAGTGAGTTGTTCCTATGTGTAAGATTTTGTGTTAAGTTCTTCTCATTTATCACCTCATTTAATATGGCAACTATCTCATTGTCCTTAATCAGAACTTTTCAAAGTATAAACAAGAGAAGTCTAAAAACTCAGGGTCAATTAAGCAAAAATAAAATATGTTAGTATTAATATAATGAAATGAGGGAGGGGTTACAAGTAAAGATTCTGCTGAAATGGGTGGGTTAGGCATTACTAGATCTACTTCTTGCATATTCTTTCTCCTCCCACTGACTTTTTGTGCTTTAGTTTTACTCTCTGTCCATTCCATAGACATATTTCCTCCCTGTGATAAGGAAGATGGACAAATGAGGTGCAACAGGCAGCTAGTTATGATTGTATCACCAGGTAAAGCCTGAGGAAGACATTAGCTGTTCTTCCTTGGGTAAACATATCTATCCTTCTGCTAATTACTACAGCCATGGAGTTGGAATTCTCTGGTTCACTTGCCCTAGGTCACATGTCAAACCCTAAAGCCCAGGGTGGGAACTTTTCATTAGTAGCTCCACTATAATAGATCTGATGGGTGAATGAAGCAGACAGGAAAAAAAAAAACAAAAAACAAAACAGTTAACCACAACAGGGAAGTATATTTAGTTAACTATTTTATAGATAAGAAAACTATTTCAAAGTTTAGAGCTATTAAGTAAATGGTGGAAGGTTATCCATATATAGGGGGTTTGATTTGAGTCGTGATTATGCCTATAACCTATTGTATGGTTAAGTCAGAACAACCAGATTCTTCTCATTGATTCTAGGAGTGAAACAGGGAGTATCTGAGTAGACTAATAATTATTATAAAAGACTTCTTGTGGGAAAGGTATCATACATGGATTTGGTTGGTAAAACAAAAGCAAGAGAAATGCTAATTTCTTAATTAGGTTTAACCAAATTTTTTTTTCTTTCAAAGATTTACTTTTAGTTGAAATATTATGGAATTTAGAGTTAAGGAGAAATTGGGTTGTTCCCCTTCTAGTTGAAGATTAGCAAACTAAGTTAAAAGAAGCAGGTTCAAGTCTAGGCTTAGCTGCTGATCTCACATCTGATTTTGGACAAGTTATATATACTCCCTGAGCCTCAAGCTCCTCTTGATCTAGAAAATAATATTACTTCACAGAGTCTCCTGAGATTAAAATTGGAAAGGAAATTTAAAAGTAGATTGAAAACCTAAAAACACAATCCAAATGGAAGATGGTATTATCATTTCATAATACGTGCTTCCTTCAAGGCATGCTATGTGCCACTGTTTACGGATGTCATTTCTAAAATCAGAGAGAAAGTGGGTCTTTGTCACTCTAGTAGTTTTATAATTTGGTAACAGAAGAGGAATCTTTTGAGCGAATTTATCCATCAATTTCTATTACTTTTCTTTTTATTTATTTATTTATTTATTTTTAAGATTTTATTTATTTGACAGACAGAGATCACAAGTGGGCAAAGAGGCAGGCAGAGAGAGAGAGAGGAGGAAGCAGGCTCCCTGCCGAGCAGAGAGCCCAATGCGAGGCTTGAATCCCAGGACCCTGGGATCATGACCTGAGCCAAAGGCAGAGGCTTTAACCCAGTGAGCCACCCAGGCGCCCCATACTTTTCTTTTTACATATCAGTATTATAAAAGTTTTCTTCACCACAATAAATAATAAGTATTGCTATGGAACAAGATACTTAAAGATCATGTTTTGTACCCAACAAAAGGCTTTGCTTTAACTCAAATTAAATGTATATTTCTTTATATGTATTACTCTTCAACAAACAGGAAGATTCTATTGGCTTTCATTATACTGGTCCTTCATTTATATCCCTTGGCACTGTTTCTCCTGGACCTTTTCCACTACGAGCTCAGCAGTCCGTTTCACTTTCCCTTTAAGAAATCTCTCCTTCTCTCCAACATCTCTAATCATCTTCAAGGTTCTCTTCCTGTGTAATTCTAGATAAGAATAGGGTATTGATTTATAGTGAGTCTTCATCTACTGCTGTGGAGACACAAAGTGAAGTGGTACATCTTGTGCATAATTACTTTAGAAAACAAACCCCCAATGCAGGAAGAGAAAGCAATGGAATTCATGCCCCGTCTCATTCATTTTGACAGTTGCAGGAATCCAGGTCCAATTGTGCTGCCATGAAAACTACAGGCAGAAGCTGGCAAAAAGGAAAAGACATGTTCTTGTCTTTAGTAGCTCCACTATAATAGATCTGATGGGTGAATGAAGCAGACAGGAAAAAAATGACATCTGTAAACATGCGAATCTCATTGCAGCTGAAAGACCATTCGGTTTTGTCTGAGAAAGACACCAGGCTACTTTTTGTGTTCTTGGCAAGCTTTTGTTCAAGAAGGGGATTCTGAGTGATTTTGCCTAGGTCATATGACCATTAAGTAAATAACCCACAAATAGCTGTCACATGGGGACTCTGTGTTCACAGATGTCCCCATCTGTGACTGCTCCAAGCTGACCTTTGGTTTCTAGATCAGTGCTCTCTCTGGGGGGACAATAATGCTGTAGAGCCTTGGGATGTATGAAAAAAGAAAGGGGAAAAATTTCTCTCCTTGTCTTTTTACTCAGTCTCTCTTTTGGACACAAGTTTGGGTTAGGAAAATCATTAGAAGTGTTCTCAGAAAGTAAATGAGGAAATATAGAAAATAAAGACAATTCAGTCTAAATTGAACAAATTAACACATAGAGTTTTTAAAAATTCTTTTTAATTTTTTTGTTTAACTTTTTTTATTATTATGTTCAATTAGCCAACATATAGTACATCATTAGTTTTTTTATTATAACACATAGAGTTTTAAGAATACTGCTTAAGACCCATGAGTCAACAACCAAAACACTTAAAAACAAATCATTGAAATTAAAAGCCAGAAATTATTAAAATAAAACTTCTTGGGGAGTGAGGGTACAGGCAATGAGCAATGGGGTGAGAAACTGCTGCTTTTCTTAATAAAGCCATAGATTAATTTTTACTATGCCATATACTCCTTTGATAAATGTAATTAACAAAGATACTATAAAATATGTCTATACAATAAAAAATGATTTTGTATAGGATGCAAACTAAGCTTATTAATAATATAAAATTTCACATTTATTTTCTAACTGGGACTTTATAATAATAATAATAACAATATGGGAAAGTCAAGGTTTATTGCTACATTTGTCGAGTGAAGAAAAATGAGATTCACGAAAGGTAAGGAATTTTCCAAGATTATTTGGAAGTCCGCGATACACTGATTAGGAGAAAACCCAGGTCCCTGACTGAGACATCCGTACTCTTCCCCTCGCCCCTCCTCTCACAGAAGGGATATTCACAGGTGCCGCTCACTACAGCAAAACAATTTTAAGGCAAGTGGCAGGAAAAGAAAGCCACAGAGACAGTGACCTCTGATTTAAAACAGGTCAAAAATACAACCTGGGTCAAGATTGCTTTAAGTAACGTGTGAGCCCCTGAGTCACGCAGGTTAGGAGGTATCAGACGTCAGTGGGAAGCAGGCCTAACATGGCAAGGCTGATGAATATGCCCTTCTACTTATCATCTCCGACAGACAGAGAATAATGGGACCGACAACCCCCTTCCAGACTCCTGTGAGTCCACTGCCAGGTGCAGTGCATGGTTGAAATTTAGGGAAGAGTGGAGCCCAGGAATATATTTGTCTCACTGAAGGGGGGCCGGAGGAAAGGGGTAAGCAGGATGCAGACCAAATGTGACTTGTGCAGATGAATGGTGGGGCCGACCCACAGCCTGGGCCCCTCTCTCATCAGTAATTGCAGTACGCTTGGAGGAGGGGGCATCTGCTCTACCCAGGGTTCTTCTGATTGTCTTGATTTCTGTGAAGTGTAAAGCCTGCTGTAGCGAAGCTTGAACAGTTTCTCCTTGGAGATTAATTCAGTAGGCATCTGTGCCTTACTTATTCTCTCTGTCTCTCTCTCTCTCTCTCAATGGAAATGAACCTTTTGTTGAAAAATTTGGAGTGCAGGCCTTTTATGTTATGTGTTGGACCCTGCTGCCTTTCTGTACCTCTCTGCATTGGCCTAGCTCTGGGTTTGTAACCTCCGTGCAGCCTATACTTAAAAAAAAAAAAAAAATTATCGTGATGGCTTTGGATAAAAAGTGATTTAGGAGTAGAACAGTGTGGACAAGCCAGAGTGGTCTTGTTGTCCTGCAGTCCACCTTGTCACCCTGTGGCTGAAAACAGGAAGGAAGGGAGTTGGGGAGTTGTTCTGGAAATAAGATTCTGTAGGTTAAAAAAAGAAAGAAAAATCAGTGTCTTTTCATTATACAAACACACATACCCCCTCATGACCCATTCCCAGAGTCCCCCACCCCAAGAAGAGTGTCCTGGATCTCCTTTCCAGTGAGGTCTCAGCAGATGGTAATAGCCCATCCCTCATCTGGTATCGAGACCTGTGGTTTGGTCTAAATTCCAAATTGTAAGAGGGACAGTGTGGCGGTGGTGGCGGTGGTGGTGGGGTGTGTGTGTGTGTGTGTGTGTAGTAGGGGAGATAAAACTAATAAATGTACTTCAGTTTAAAGTAGCATTCCTCTCTGATACAGGTTGTAATATTGTAACCACTGAAAGCATTCACTGGGCATCAACCAAAAATTGAAGAAGGCTGGGAGAGTTTAGGCGTTTTCAGGGGCAAAGTTGGAGATGGTAAATAAAGCAAGCAGCTATTAACTTTTCATCAGGGATGAGCAGGAAACAAACAGCAATTAGTCCCCATACAAAGTCACTTGCAGACTGTCTGCACTGTGTCCTAACCCTAGGCATAGTGTGGATGACATAGCTAAGCAAAGACACAGTCTAAGATGCACCGTGGTGCACCAGAAAGAGAGGCAGACACAGAGCACACAGGGAGGGGAGGACAGGCACACAGAGTGGGAGAGGCAGACACACAGAGTGGGAGAGGCAGACACAAAAGCAATGAGAAAAGCAGACCCAAGCCCATGGATATACTGAGTTCCCAGACATAGGGGCAACTTTTTTGCTCACCTCCATCATTTTTACAATATCATTCTGGTTTTGTTTTGTTTTGTTTTTGGCAATATCCATTATTAATCTGTATTATTATTCTAATATTTCCCTTAAGCAGTAAATAATTTTTATGTAAACATTTTAGCAGAACCACCAAAGTCAGTATGACATTTAAATTTAAAAAGTTGGAATATCAACAGTATGGATTATATGATGGCATTCTAGCTAAGTGTTGTAGCCCAAAAAAGGCTTTGAGCCTGAGGTTTACTGTTGACGGTATCAAAAAAAGGGGGAGGGGGAGGAAAGAGAGAAAGATTAACAACTGTTAAACTATAGCAGCAAAAATGAGGCTTGTTCTGGGGTACTTGGTTAGATGCCTGACTCTTGGTTTCAGCTCAGGTCATGATCTCAGGGTCCTGGGATCAAACCCTGAATCAAGCTCCACACCCAGACAGGAGTCTGCATGAGATTTTCTGTCCTTCTGCCTCTCCTGCTTGTGCTCTCTCTCTCTCTCAAATAAATAAATAAATAAATACATAAATATTTTTGAAAGATTAGGTTTGTTCCGTGATAAAGATCACAGGAACTAAAAAAAAGAATCACGAAGTATGAAAAATATTTTTCTCCCTGAGATATAACCCCAACCCTCTCCTGCTTGTGCGCGCTCTCTCTCTCTCAAATAAATGAATAAATAAATAAGTAAATAAAATATTTTTGAAAAATAAGATTTGTTCCTTGATAAAGATCACAGGAATTAAAAAAAATCAGAAAGTATGAAAAATATTTTTCTCCCTGAGATATAATGTGGTATTCCATGGTGTTATGGCTCTGTACCATACAAAGTAATTTCAAACTCCACCTGAAATCACCTGCCAGATGCGTGAATAACATACTTAGAGAATCAATGATGCAGTGGTTCAGATTGTGAGTGGGCCCTGGACATGGAACTGGACGTAATATTGGCTCATTCATTCCAGAAATGTGTGATGAGTACCCACTGGGCATGTCAGGTCCTGTACGAGGTGCCAAGAATAAATGGTAAAATAATAAAAGAACCTTCCTTTATGGACCTTTTTAAAATTGTAGTGACCAAATTTTATATACAAAATTTAACATTTTAACCATATTTAATTGTATAATTTAGTGACATTAAATACATTCACAATGTTGTGTAATCATCTACCTCTTTCCAGAATATTTTCATTGTCTCAAACAGCAACTCTGTATCCATTAAACAACAACTCCCTATTCCTCTCCCACAACCCCTCGTAATCTCAGTTCTTTTCTTTTAAATATTTTATTTTTATTTATTTATTTGACAGACAGAGATTACAAGTAGGCAAGAGAGGCAGACAGGGAGAGAGAGGAGGAAGCAGGCTCTCCGCGGAGCAGAGAGCCTGATGCGGGGCTTGATCCCAGGACCCTGGGATCACAACCTGAGCCGAAAGCAGAGGCTTTGACCCACTGAGCCATCCAGGTGCCCCCGTGATCTCAGTTCTACTTTCTGTCTTGGTCATTTTACCTTTTTTTAGGTACCTCTGGTACGTGGAATCATACGATATTGGCACTTTTGTGTCTGGCTTATTTCACTTCCTGTAATGTTTTCATGGTTCATCCATGTTGTAGCTTGCCTCAGAATTCTGTTCCTTTTCATGGGTGAATAATGCTCCATTTTATGTGTACACAGCATTTTTGTTTATCCACTCATTGATTGATGAATACTTAGGTTATTTCCACCTTTTGGCTATTGTAAGTAGTACTACTATGATCATCCTTGTACAGTCTATTTAATTTCCTGCTTCCAATTATTTTGGGTACATACCTACTTCCTTCATGGGTCTTGCTCTTGAAGAGGAAGTAAGAACTTCACCTTTTGAATATTGTGTTTTGGGACACACATTTTGTGACAAGGGAGCACAAAAGAGCCAGACAGAACCCAGGTGGGGGCAGAGATTCTTGTAGGAAAAAAAAAGGAATGGCACAGGTGAAACTTCTAAATTGATTGGGTGCAGAGTCCATTATGGAAAAAAAGAGAAATTTGGGGATGCTTAGAATGAGGGAAAATGAGATTAGAGGGAAGGGCAAGGAACTGATCTCAAAGGGATTTATAGACCATTTTAATATCACTGAATCTCACAAAACCCCACATGATCCTTTACATCATTCAGATCCCTTAACTGAAATTAAGGAATCACATTCTCATTAATGTCTTCTTTGATCATCATATGCAATCTGACATATTATCCTCATCAGCTTCTAGTCCTTTTCTTGTTTAATTTTTCTCCATAGCATTAGTAGTTCATATATACATATGTGTGTATGTCCCCTTCTGCCCCTCAGGATAAAAGTTCCATGACGCAGAGACTATGTCTTTTATTTTACTGCTGCATCCCAGGACCAAGGAATATGGCCCATAAATGAGCTATAAATATCAATGGAATTAATGAATGAATGAACCAAGGAGTAAGTGAATGGACTCTCATTTACTAGCTTTATGACCTTGAGTAATGTATTTCTTTTTTTAAATTTAAGCACCTCTTCTGGGTAGTTGTGTGGACGAAGTAAAATGTCCATAAAACACATAATATAGGGCATCTGGCTGGCTCAATTGGTTAACCATCTGACTCTTGATTTCAGGTCAGGTCATGATCTCTGGATCATGAGATTGAGTTGCATGTCAGGCTCCATGTTGGGTGTGGCACCTGCTTGGATTCTCTCTCTCTCTCTCCCCTTCTGCCTTTCCTCCTTCCTGCCCTCCAACTCGAGCTCTCTCTTAAAACAAAACAACAACAACAACAACAACAACAACAAAAACCCAAAAACTGTACTACAGGCCCTAGAGCATACTAAATGTCCAATAAACATTAGCTCACAGAATTTAGAGAAAGGACATAAGCAAAAAAAGTTTGAGGGAAATAAATACAGAAAAACAAAACAAGATAAAACTACCCATTCATTATTTGGAGAATAATGAATGAATTATTTGGAGAATAATTTGGAGAAGGAGAATTCCTTCCTTGTATTAGACCCATGCATCACAAAAGGAAGCAAAATCGAAAAAGTCAACAAATACGTGTTATGCTTTTAACTGTCAGAGAAAATAATAAAATAGTAGGAAAGAGGCTGATTTTGAACACAAGTAGACTTGAAACCTTTATTTCATAGAATCAAATATCAGATAGTCAGTCATGAATTTTGCTTTCCTTCAATGATTTACTGGTTTCCACACAAACAGCTGTGAGTGTGTGTGTGTGTGTGTGCACATGCTATGTATGTAAAAATGTACCTGTGTGAAAAATACATAGAATCATAAGTTTTGGAGTGAATCCGAGCAACATGACCCAGGGCAGTATAATAGTTAATCTCTTGTTCGCTTGTAGTACATCAAGAGACATAGAGCCATCAGAAAAATCAGGAAATTTGAAGGTGTTTTTCATGCATCTTCCTTACTCCCCCCAAAACTTCACTCTCTACTCTTGGGGATTTGTAAATTGTAGTGATGCTTGTTCTTAATTTAATGAAAAACAAAAGTCAATAATATAGCACTAATCAGCGTGGACCCTGGGAGTAAAAGAGGATCACATCATGGAGGTGTTAAAACACATATAAAATTGGAGATAATGAAGACAGTGTTTTTTAACTGTAGCTGTTGGCTTGGACCTGATAAAAGATAATACTCTCCCTCAAGGAAAGGCTCTCATTTCACACCCACTTTGTGGCGCTGGCGAAAATTCTGAGGCAGGTTGCAAGGACTAGAACGTCGCCAATTTCGTAGCTGCTCTTGGATCTGAGGAATAGAGATGCAATTCTCCTTTTAGAATTCACTGGGTTGTTGTTGATTTTCTAACTTATTTATTCATCAGCTATACCTTTCTGCTTACAAGAGGAATTGGCAATGGTTTAAAGCACACTTTCTTCTGTACCCACCAGGGCTGTGTTTTACCACTCTCCCTGCTCCGGGAGAGGAGTTGGAGCTGGTTCTATTGAGTTCCAGCAAAGGACAGCTCTGGCTATGGGCGTGGTAAGGGGGAAGATGAAGGGATTTTCATTTAATATATCAAAATGGAAACCATTTATTATGAAAATTTTATTTGTACCCCATTTAAAATTCCCACCATAATAGAACCACTAGGCCAGTAGTTCTCATGCTTAGATGATTGACAAGGTCACCTGGGATCCTGTTTTAAAAGCAGTTTTTTAGGACACAGCTCCAGACATTCTTTTGCTATGTATCTGGAGTTAGGTCTAAAACCTCAATACTGGGGCACCTGGGTGGCTCGGTGGGTTAAGCCTCTGCCTTCGGCTCAGGTCATGGTCTCCGGGTCCCGGGATCAAGCCCCACATCGGGCTCTCTGCTCAGCAGGGAGCCTGCTTCCTCCTCTCTCTCTCTGCCTGCCTCTCTGCCTACTTGTGGTCTCTCTCTCTCTCTTTGTCAAATAAATAAATAAAATATATATATATAAAAAAAAAAACCTCAATATTTAGCAAGCCTGAAGTGAGTCTGATGGGCTGGGAACCACATTTTGAGAAATCACATAGTAATCAATACTCACTGATTGATTTGTTAATATTCTATTCATGACTCTCTCATCAGTTCCTTTTTCTTTCTCCCACTGACCCTAGCTGCTATTCTTCTGGTCCATTTGGGGAAGTTAAGCTAGTTTCTGGTGGAAAAATCACCCTACAAGACTAAAACCTTCTTTTAACAGTTGAGGAAAGTACAGTTTGGAAAGGACAATGGACTGGGCCAACATCAAAGAGGAGGGGGAAAGGTAGAAAGAACACAACATGTGTGGCTCCTATTAACAATGGCTATTTCTTGAGAGGGCAATCATCAAGAAACTATGTTAAGTCATGTGTCCTTGAGAAAAAAAATAACATAATAAAGAAAGAAGCAGAAGTTAGGTTTTGTCATAAAACTCACAATGCGGGGACTCCTGGGTGGCTCATTCATTAAGCATCTGTCTTCAGCTCAGGTTATGATACGAGTGTCCTGGGATCGAGTCCCACATCCGGCTCCTTGGTTGGCAGGGAACCTGCTTCTCCCTCTGCCTCTGCCTGCCACTCTGCCTACCTGTGCTTGCTCTTTCTCTCTCTCTCTCTCTCTCTCTCTCTGACAAATAAATAAATTAAAAATCTTTAAAAAAAAAGTCACAATGGGAAAGCCACTGGGATGTAAAGAATCAAGGTGAAAACATGAGGATCTGGCTTCTGTTTTACTTAAGAGTCAGGACAGGTTGGGGAGATGAGTGTGCTTGGTGTGTGTGTGTGTGTGTGGTGTGTAGTAGACTGTAGACTTCCAGGAAAGGAGATTAAAGTCTTCTCCATCCATGCAAGGTGAATCAGTGTTGATCAAAGACTGACATCAAACATACGGCCTCCATATTAAACCTGCTGTTTGTAAACCCTCATCAGAAAGCAAGAAGGATCATTATGAGTTTCTCGGGTCACAGGTATTAACTCAACATCATTCTAATATCTAGTCCTTGGTCACTCTCTGCCACATCCTTTCACTGCATCTCAAAATCAATTTGCAATTTAAAGTTGTGGGGTCTGCCAAAGAAGTTATGTTTTTTGGTCACCAAAGTTGCAAGTAAAAGTCATTAACACGTGAAGCAATAAAAATCAAGGTGAGCCTGAGGGTCTGGTTTCAATTCTACCTACAGTCAGACTATGTGAGAAGAGAGGGCCCAGCCGAGGGGTGTTGGGTGTGAATGTGCCTGTGTGCAGGTAATAAACCTCCACAAAAGGGGATAGACATGTTGTCTAGACAGAAGGAGTTGAGTTGGTGGTGAACAAAAGCTGTATCAAATATATACCCTCAATATTGAAATCTGCTCTCTGTAAACCACCTTTTGAGAAGAGGAAGCTCCACTATGAGTTTCTCAGGAACATGTGTTAGCTCCATGTAGTTTTAATTTCCAGCCCTCAGTCACTCTCCAACACATCCTTTCTCTGCCCTCTCAAATTCAATTTGCTATTTAATGCCATGAGGTCTGCCAATGATGAGGGGTCTTCCATGTCCTCAGTCACATGGAAAAACATTCAGCATTCTGTGCAGGGACCTTACCCATAAAACACCAGTGGCATTAAGCCATCAGATTGAAAGAAAATCACATTTCATAAATTCCAAGTTTAATCTATATGTAAATTTAGCCAACATTTTTAAAGAATAATAATTCATGAGTATTGATGTTTCAACTGCTTGGCCATGTTTTTTTTATTACTTTAAGTAATGATCCAGATACAAACAACATTCTTTTATTTTATAAAAACAGGTGCTTGGTTGACTGAAGAGATGCTGAATAGAGACCCATCTCCTACCTTCAGAGGAACAAAACTACCAGGATATTTCCTGAGCTAAGAAGAAAGAATAGGGATACTAAACAGAGAGCTACCAATTCTCAGCAATTTATATTAAAATTTTTCTAAGGAAAATGTAAAAGTTTCCTCCAGATGCCCACATCTTTTCATAATAACTATAAATCAACGACAAAAAGCAACTGGTAATAACTGAGACACTGAGATTGTTCTAACATAGAGTTATGGTATTCCTTTCACGCATGGATCTAGATCAACATCACTAAGATTTGGTGAGTTTATTTGAAAATGTAGATTCTTTGGCATTTGAACAACAAAAAACATATTATTTAATACGTGTGGTGGGTTCAGAATTAATATGACAAGAATCACTGAATTCTAATTCATCAACTCTATCTCCAGTCTAAAACACAGCCAAATCCACACTAAATGTCCACACCATCCTGTAACATGACATGAAAATCCTGAGTTGAGGGTCCACGAATATGATTTTAATAAATTATCTGGAAAATAATAATGCCTAGTCTAACATTTTTGTCTGTTTGCTAAATGCCACTAAGTGTCCTAAAGGCTTTATTACAAATCAACTTATTTGATTTATTCAATTATGTTCTTATTTTTTTAATTTAATCTTCAAGAAACCCAATGAGGTATTATTACTTCCATTTAATAGAGAAAAAAAACTGAAGCACAAAGACTAAGTTTCCCAAGTTTATTCTAGAAAGTCTCCACGCTTATTCAAACCAAAGCAGATTGAACATAGAGCTTTTATCTTCCTCACTATACTGTGCCTTGGTGAATTTGATGCATATTAAAACCTGAAAAGCACTGAGTTATGAAATAGCTATGTAGGGCCTTCTAACGCAAGTAGTCTAAAGAGCATTTTCAAAAACATGGAAATAAATTTTAAAAATAGTCCTTACTTTTGCTTTCAAACTTATGTTCCCAGTCCTAACATTTCTGAATTCGAAATCTGTACATTCAAATAATTGAATTATTATTCAAATATCAAATTATTCAAATATCCAATTATCAAATTATTCAATATCAAATCAAATATCAAATATTCAAATATCAAATTATCCAAAGATATTCAAATATCTTTTTTTAACATGTCTCAGTTCAACTCTTCATGCCATAGAACAAATTCAGAAAATTCTCTGCTAATTTCTTTCTCCAGTGCTCCCTGTTGCCTTCCACACAATTGAACAGACCTAAAAAGGAGGCAGTCATCCTCACGCTTTCTTTCCTTAATCATCAACCCTCCCTGACATCAATGACTATTCCCTATCACCTTCCTATTAAGTCTCTAGCAAATTCAGCTCTCCCCTTCTATAGAGCATGCCATCGTTATCACCACCACCATCATCATCACCATCATCATCATCACCACCATCATCATCACCATCATCACCATCATCATCACCATCATCACCATCATCATCACCATCATCATTAGCAGCAGCATCTCCATCATCACCATCATCATCACCATCATCACCATCATCATCATTAGCAGCAGCATCACCATCATCATCATCACCACCACCATCATCATCATCACCATCATCATCACCACCATCATCACCATCATCATCATTAGCAGCAGCATCACCATCATCATCATCATCACCACCACCATCATCATCACCACCACCATCATCATCATCATCACCATCATCATCACCATCATCATTAGCAGCAGCATCACCATCATCATCATCATCATCACCATCATCTTTCCTGGACTTCTGCAATTGCTTTGCATCTTGTCTCCCACTTGTTTCCCCCCGCCCCCCACCAGTCTTCACACTGTGGCATGAATGATCTTGAAACATTGTAGCTGAAGCCCCAGGTCTTTGACATTTCCCCCCCAAATCCTGCATGTGCCATCCTTCCTATCTCCTTGGCCTCCGATCAGACGACTATCCTCCAACACTTACACTCCATGGATGTCAGCATTCCTTTAGTTTCTCGAGTTCCCACATTCCTTTGGCTTCTCGTTTTCACATGTGTCCCTGTGTCTGGAATGCTCCCACTAGGAGTAACTCCAGGCCTCGGCTATTTCAGCTATAAAATGGGAATAAAATAACTACAGATCTGGGTTGTAAAACTGTGAAATATGGGATGCCTGGGTGGGTCAGTCAATTGAGTGCTTGTCTTTGGCTGGGATCATGATCCCAGGGTCCTGGAATTGAGTCCGGCATCTGGCTCCTTGCTCAACAAAGGAGCCTGCTTCTCCCTCTGCCTGCCTCTCCCCCTGCTTATGCACTCTCCCTCTCTCTGACAAATAAGTAAAATCTTAAAAAAAAACAACAACTTATGAAATACAAGTATTATATATTCAATAAGTTTTAATTTCCCTAAGTATGTTCAAACATTTTTAGATATCTTCTAATAATCTTCATATTAAAATATGTTGAATAATGTATTCATTCCCACCATTTAACCAGTAATAACTTCATGGACTCTCAAGGTTAGATGTGTCCTTTAAAAAACTGTTTATCTCATTACAGAAATTCATTAAAATTATCACATATCTTGCTGTGAAGTATTCTTGCAACTTTTAATTGCTGGCTAATTAACAATATCTTTCAGAATGTTGCATCTTTCTAAAAATGTACCTGTTGGATAGCTATAATTTTCAAAATTATTACTTTGTTCTATAATCCATCAATGAGTTAGTAAAAATAATTAATGGAATTTTCACATTTTTGTGGGCCCTGACAGAAAAAAAAATTACAAATAAATGAGCAAGCAAAGGAGAATTAATTAGCATCTAATTTGTAATAGCAGAGTTCAGTGCTCAATAATTTGAAAATTAATTGAACTTTTATGTAGATGTATAAGGTAAAAACATGGCCAAGTTCTTGTTGAGAAAAGATTAATATTACCTTATTAAAATCTCACAAGACTACTAATTTGTTGAAGAAATAAATGTATATAGTATAAATGTTATCAGTAGTATAATCCAGCAAGAAGGATGTTATGGCATCATATATGTGAAATATGGAAATAGAAAGAGAGAGAAGGGAGAAACTGAGCAAATGTTAGGAAATGAATAATAAGGAATTTAGGATTAAGGGGATCCATAACATGTTTGTATTCATCTTGCAACTTCTTTATACACTTGAATTTATTCCAGAATAACATTTGTGGAATCTGGATGCAGAGTATTCTTTTAACCTTTCAATAAGTATAAAATTATTATATAAATTTTAAAAATTGCATTTTGTCCCTGGATCACCTTCATTCATGTCCTAATTTTTTTTCTACAGCATTCTCTATTGCTTAATATATAGTTGACCCTGGAAACAACAGGGATGATAGGGGTGCCAACCTCCCACACAGTCAAAAAACCATCTATAAATTTTAATATTTTTTAAAGGTTTATTTATTTATTTGAGAGAGAGTGAGTGCATGAGCAGGGCAAGGGATGAAGGGAGAGAGAGAAGGGAGGCAGGCTCCGCACTGAGTATGGAACCCAATGCAGGGCACGATCTCACAACCCTGAGATCATGACCTGAGTCAGAACCAAGAGTTGGACACTTAACTGACTGAGCCACCCAGACACCCCTCCACCTATAACTTTTGACTTCCCCAAAACTTCTCTATTAATAGCCAACTGTTAACTGGAAACCTTATCAATAACATACACAGTCAATTAACACATATTTTATGTATTATTCTTACTATATACTGTATTCTTTCAATAAACTGGAGGAAAAAATATTAAGAAAATTATAAGGAAAACACATTTACACTATTGTACTGTATTTATCAAAATAAATCCACATGTAAGAAGACAGAGTTCAAAACAAACTTGTGTTGTTCAAGGGTCAACTATACTATATGATGTTTTAATTTATTATTATCTGTTCCACCCCCACTAGAATGTAAATTTGTGAGGCTAGGGATTTTTTTTTTCCATTTTATTGGCAGCTGTACCCCCTGGACCTCGAACAAAGCTTCAACACAATATGCACTGAGAAACATTTTTGAATGAATGAATGTTGGAATGAATAAATGGATACATGAATCTACAGTGTGGTGGTACTGAGGGTCAGCATAATGTATTTTCATTATACACACATGTGAGGCACCAAGCACAGTGTCTTAAGTTATCAAGTTAGGAGTTATTTTTACTGAGTAGTTTGGGAGGGTTAGATTTCCTGCTGTGTGGTGGTAAGAGATAAGACTGAGGCCAGGGACAAAGGCCACATAAGGAAGGGATGCACGGCTCATCATAAGAAAGTTATAATTTTATTCCATAGCCAGTGAGGAGTGGTTTATTTGGATTTGTTTACGTGAATTTCCCTGCTATAGGTTGGATTCTTTCCCACAAAATTCATGTGTCAAAGTCTTAATCCCTAGTGGCTCCAAACATGACCTTAGTCTGGAGATAGGGTCTTGACCAAGATAATGTTAAAATGAAATCATTAGGGTAGTCATAATTCAATGTGACTGATGTCCTTATAAAAAATAAGAGAATATTTGGAGACAGACTTACATAACAGAAAGAATGTCATGTGATCATGAGTAGGGCCTTCTCCAGGCCAAAGAGAGATTTGGATGGGACTCTCCCTCATAGCCCTGTCAACACCTTGATTTCAGACGTTAGCCTCCAGAACTGCAAGGGGATAGATTTCTATTTTTTAAGGCACCCAGTTAGTGAAATTGTATTATGGCATCCCTAGAAAACTAACACAATCTTTTTGGCCATCATGTGGGGATAAACGGGAGGCAGGCTTGACTAAAGCTGGGTAAGTCACGTAACCCTTCCAGGCTCCAGTTTCTTCCTCTATAAACTGGAGACAATGCCTGATAAGCAAACCTCATGATTCCACATCAAAGAAAACCTATGAAAATGTGTAAGGGAAACTGATGATAATGGAAAGGAAGATGAAGAGTAGGACACATAAGGCACAATACAGGCCCTCTAAACACGTAGGACTTCTTTTATCCATTAGAGCTTTTTAGAATATTCATTATAAGCAACTCTCTCTTTCCTAGGGGAAAATACTGTTGATAGCAATTCAGCCACCCTTTTCCTGAGCAGAATTTCCCACCAGGGTATCCTCTCCAATTGCAAATGGACGCATCAGTGAAACGTGATGTGGACAAAGAATGAAATCTCTGTGATCAACATGGCACTTTTCTCCCACAGAACCAGGGAAATGTGAAAAAGTCTGTACTGAAAAATAACTGGCAGTGAAAGTAGAGCCAACTACTTATCCTGCTCTTGGGTGGCCACAAATGATTGAAGGGCTTAATGGGTGAAGGAAATTGCCCCCAGGGAAGCAGAATCCTTGAGAACACCACACTGGATCTGGCCAGTCTGAGACCCAGTGAACCTGTTGTTTCGTATACGTGAATGAACATGGAGCTTACCGCCAGAGGGAGCACAAATGAATCAGTACTTTAACTTCCATTTTAAATTAAACAAATGGAAAACTGTGCTTTCCAAATCTATTAGCACCTTATAATGAAGTCCTTAGCAGAGGTTCAATAATTGAATACTCCATCTTTTAAGGAAAATAAATTGTTGGCAGTTCACTTTTAGGTTGAGTGTTGTTAGTCTTTTACCTAAATTGGGACTTCATGAGAATGGAGTACTTACAGATTCTTGAAGAAACCCGTTTTGTTTTTAGGTGTCAATCTGGTGTAGGACAAAGCAAGGTCACATACTCAAGCAGAGATCTGGGCTGTGAAAGGGTCACAAAACTGTGAGCTTCTTAATGTCCAGGATTGTGTTTTATTTGGAAACTCACCCCTAGATACCTTAAATAGGAGGGCTTCACAATATTCTTTTTACTAAATTAGATGATAGATGCATATGTGTGACTTAAAAGGAAATGTTAGAAGGCAAATATAAGAGCAGAGGCAAAATGTAAGAAAAATGGAATTAGTCTTTGTCACTCCAAGTCTTAGAGGTCAATATCTTTATGTCTGAAACCTCCCCTTCACATATTATTCATGAGTCTTTCCTTACTTCTTTTCCTCCAATCATCATTCTATTAACACCTACTCTCAAGAAGGAATCTGAAACTCATGGACAGAAAGGGATAATTGACTAATGCACCAACTTAATGACCATCCTAGAATCCTAACAGGAATTAAATTCTTAATTGAACTAAGCTAGACACTTTTGATTGTTACAACCCACAGATGGGGAGTGGTGGGTGGGAGGAAGCTGTTCAATATCCTACAATTTACAAGGCAGCCACCCACCCCAAAAGAAGAATTATTTGAAGATTTATTGGTGACAAAGTTGATGAGGTTGAGAAATCCAGATCTAGGGGAATAAAACCTAAGCACTGTAATTCTCAGCATAATTGGCAGTGAAGAGAAGAAGAAAGGATATTTGTTGAGAAGAAATCAAAGCTCATCATTATAAGGTATGCAAGTGTATAGAGACAGTGATATCCTTTTAGAGAGGCAGTCTGTGTAAGTAACTGAATACAGTCAGATCCTTGCCTTCAGAATGGAGGGTCAGCATGGCAGCATGACAGCTGAGCCTTCTGCGGGCATCAAAGCCAGATTTCAGACTGTGGCAATGGTGGTGTTTCCAGTCTTGGGACCTTGTCTTCAGGTTCATATCCCTTTCTCTTAACTTTGTGATTTCCATAGAGCAAGTCTCCGTCCTTCTCATCTCCACATTCTCCACTGCTGGTCCTTCCAGGGGATTTGTAGAAGGCTCCCACATCTCTTTAAGCCCATATTGTCTCATTTGTAAAATAGGAATAAGCCACAACAACAAAAGTGATTGGCTGATTCTGTAAAGCCTGAGACGTACCTGGGACAGAGAAAGGATTGTATCTCACTTTAACTTTTAGTACCAATTTTTTTTATTCTAATTCAAGTGTAATTAACAAGGTATATTAGTTTCAGGTGTACAATATAGTGATTCAAGAGTCCCATATATTACTGAGTGCTCCTGAAGATGAGTGCACTCATAATCTGCTTCACCGATTTCACTCCTCCACCTCAACCATCTGTTTGTTCTTTATAGTTAAGAGTCGGTTTTTTAGTTTGTCTCTCTCCTTTTTCTTTCCTTTGTTCATTTTTTTTTCTTAAATTACACCTATGAGTGAAATCATGTGGTCTGACTGGCTTATTTCACTTAGCATTATACGTTTTATATCTATCCACATTGTTGCCAATTGCAAGATTTTTTCTTCTTTTTTTATGACTGGGTAATATTCCATTATATACACGCTGCGTTTTCTTTATCCATTTCTTTATCCGTTCATATACCATGGAAGTTGGGCTGCTACCGTAGTTAGGCTATTGTAAATAATGTTGCACTAAACATGGGGGTGCATATATCACTTTGAACTAGTGTTTTTGTATTCTTTGGGAAAATATCCTCTAGTGCAAGTACTAGATCATAGGGTAGTCCTATTTTTAATTTTTTGAGGAAACTTCATACTGTTTTCCACAGTGGCTGCACGCACTGTGCTGTTTGCATTCCCACCAACAGTGTAAGAGGGTTCCTTTTTCTCCACATCCTTGCCAATTCTTGTTGTTGCTTGTGTTTTTGATTTTAGCCATTCTGACAGATGTGAGGTGATATCTCATGGTGGTTTTGATTTGCATTTCCCTGATGATGAGTGATGTTGAGCATCTTTTCATGTATCTGTTGGCCATCTGTATGTCTTCTTTGGAAAAATGTCTATTCATGTCTTCTGCCCATTTTTAAATTATTCATTTTGAGGGATTGAGTTTTATCAATTCTTTATATGTTTTAGACACTAACCCATTATCAGACGTGCCATTTGCAAATATCTTCTCCCATTCAGTAGGTTGTTTTTCAGTTTTGTTGTTTTTTTTTTTTTAATTTCTTTTGCTATGCAAAAGCTTTGAATTTTGATGTTGTCCCCAAAATTTATTTTTGCTTTTGTTTTCCTTGCCTCAGGAGACATATCTAGAAGGAAGTTGCTACTACCTATTTCATTCTGAGCTAATTGCTCAACTCTCGGTGCTCTCATTTGTGAGATGCATGTCACCTACATCAATAGGACACTGTGAGGATGTAATGGGAAAATGGAGAAGAGCAGTGAGCTTTAGTCTTCTCACACTGTAAGTGTCAAATAAATCATATTGCTGGTGGGATCACTGTTATCATTGATAATCTTTTCTATTGATTATCATTCATTGATTCACTGATTGTTTGGTTTATTTGTTCATTCATTCATTTATTTGACCAACATCTAGCAAGATCTTGCCATAGCTTATGTATTATAGAGATAAGTATTTCAAAAATCATCTTTCTTGGCCAAAAATACTTTGTGAAGCTGAAACTCTGAACTTGGGAGAAGCAGACAGAGATAGCCAATGTGGAGAATGAATGAAAGTAACCTGTGTCTGCAAGTCATCTACTCTAAGAGAAACACATCAAACCATCCAGATCCACACTGGCTTCCGCTTAGCTCTTTTGTCTTGTCACCTTTGTTTCTCCTTCTAGGGCTTGATTCAGCACAATGTGATATTCTTTTTAAAAAAATATTTATTTAATTATTTATTTGAGAGAGGGAGGGTGAGCAAGAAAGAGAGAGAGAGAGAGTGAGAGAGAGAGCACATGAGCAGGGACAGAGGGAGAAGGAGAAGCAGACTCCCCTGCTGGCAGGGATCCTGATACAGAGCTCGATCCCAGGACTCTTAACCAACTGAGCCACCCAGGTGCCCCACAATGTGATATTCTTTATTACAAAAAACTTCACTATGTTAACTCAAATAAACAATCTTACTAAAACTGATTTAGGCAGAAGAAAAAGGGTAGAGAAAAAAAATAAAATCCATGAAAGGAGAAAATGACACTGTGACTTAGGATGACTATGACCATGGAAAGTATGGATTCCTGTGGTGGCCACTCCCCTCAACCACTTCTACTTTTTTTTCCTAATAAAAATTATTAGATAGGTATTTTGCTTTTATTGCTGTGTAAACAACAGACACCAACAGTGACATATAACAATACACATCATTTCTCATGGTGTGACTCAGCTTCCTGTTGTTGGGTCTGCTGCCCCCGTACTCATGCAGCATGCAGTCTATGGAGGGTAGTCAGGTGGGGCAGTGCTGACTGACAGGAGTTCACATTAGGGACCCAGACTGAGGAGGTAGGGAATACCCAGAAAAAACTCTTCTGAGATATTCCAGGAAAGAAATGGAACCTGTTACTTATACCCATGCTCCATTAGTCAAAGGAGGTCACAAGACCAAGAATGAAGGAAAGTAGAGGAAAAGTATACTTCACATTTTGTTTTGTTTTAAAGACTGTAAGTATGAATTGAAAAAAAAAGGATCAAGAAATGAATAAAGAATAAGGGCCAATAAAATGACCTTGCATATAACCTATGGACTGCAGTGTCCTGGGAAATAGATTTAGGCTCAACTGATATAACCCAATAAGTCAGCCCTGGCCATTACCAATTTGTTTCATTTGATCAGCAAGAAATGGCAGGTTAGTTGAAAGTTTTTAAAAGAAAAGTGTTTTGCCAAGTTGTTCTGATCCAAAGAAATGGCCAAAGAATAACACCTTGTCTTGTTATTGTTGTAGCTAAACATTTTTGCTGTGTTATCTATATTTTGCTGTATTACCTGTAAAGCATAAATAATTATATTGTCTAACTCACAGGCTGTATATAGGAAATATATATATATACACACACACACACACACAGGAATTAAATAAGACCATATATAAATATGACCCAACAATAACAATGAAAAATAGAATATAAAGACTTATTTAATGTATATTTTAGAAGCACCTAATATGTGTAAGACCTAATATGTGATAGACTGTGCCACAGAGAACAAACCTCTGCTTCCAAAAACCATGTGCTAAAATTAGAAGGTGGAGCTAGGAAGCTCTTACTAGTCATGAGTTCTTATTGACATGCTTTTTTAACCCAATATATGCCTTCTTTTTTCCTCATGCCCATGTTAGTGGTCCAGTCACTGGTAATCAAAATAGTCCAGGCAGAGAGACTATGCTGAGCTTACTACTGAGAGGGCCAGCAGAGGCAACTCAGCAGCACTGAAGAAGGGGATCAGATAAGACATCCTAGAAGCAGTGGTGTGGGAAGCACAGTAGGACTTTCACGCATCAGTGGGGTGGTGCTCTAGACAGAAAACACAGCCTAGACCAAAGGCACAGTGATCAGAAGGAAGAGCTGCGTTCAGGACAGGGAGGGTAGTTGAGTCAGAGCTCAGGAAGGGAGTCTGACCTGTTCCTCCCACAGATGTTTAAGTGACTGTTTCATATCCTACTGGTGTCACTTCAGGTTTCGTCTCCCCAGTGTGACCTCACCTGATTACCTGGCCTAGCATCCCCAGGAAAGCTGTACCACATTTTTGTTTTACAGGTTTCATAGCCTTTACAGTCTCTGAAATTCTCTTAGTGGCCCGTCAATGTGTTTATGGTCTGCCTCTACCCTGGTGTATGGGCTCCATGAGAATCACACTGTGGTCTCTCTTGCTCCTTCTCATTCCTGTGTGATCAGAAAAAGTTCACAATAAATACCTTTTCACAGAACAGATGAAGAGACGTGGAGTATAGAAGGTAAAATAAAGCTAGAGACAGAAGTCAGAGGATATATAACACCAGAAGTATGAGCTCTTAAAGAAATAATTGATAAGATGGACTTCTTTAAGATGAAAAATGTTCTATAAAAGATAATGTCAGGGAATGACAATGGGGGAAAATATTTTCAAAAACATATGTAATAAAGGAACTGGTACCCAAGATACCAAGAACTCCTAAAACTCAACCACACGAGTCAGTCGGAGGAAGACAACCATCCTATGATCTCCCTGATATGAGGAAGTGGAGATGCAACGTGGGGGGTTGGGGGGTAGGAAAAGAATAAATGAAACAAGATGGGATTGGGAGGGAGACAAACCATAAGAGACTCTTAATGTCACAAAACAAGCTGAGGATTGCCAGGGGGAGGGGCGTGGGGAGAGGGAGGTGGGGTTATGGACATTGGGGAGGGTATGTGCTATGGTGGGTGCTGTGAAGTGTGTAAACCTGGCAATTCACAGACCTGTACCCCTGGGGCTAATAATACATTATATGTTTATAAAAAAATAAAAAAATATATAAAACAACTACACAATTCAGCAATCGTACTATTTGGTGTTGACCCAAAAGAGACGAAAACTTATATCACACAAAAACCTGCACATGGATGTTTATAGCAGTTTCATTCATAATTATCAAAACTTGGAAGCAACCAAGATGCCCTTCAATGGGTGAATGGAAAAATAGAAGTACATCCATACAATGGAATATGATTCAGTATTAACAGAAATGAGCTATCAACCTGAAAATACGTGGAGGAAACTTACAGACATGTTACTAAGCAGAAGAAGCCAATCTGAAAAAGGTACACACTACAGAATTCCAGCTCTATGATGTTTTAGAAAAGGCAAAGCTGTGGAGACAGAGAAAATATCTGTGGTTGACAGAGGCTATGGGGAGAAAGGGATGAATGGGTGGGGCCCAGAGGATTTGGGGGGCAAAGAAACTTCTCTGTATGATGCTATAATAGTGAGTACATGTGATATACATTTGTCAAAACCCATAAGAATGTACAACACCGAGAGAGAACCCTGACATAAACAATGGATTGTGGGGGATAATGAGGTGTCTGTGGAGGCTCATCATTCATAACAAGTGCACTGAGCTGGTGTGAGATGTTAATAGCAGGTGGGCTGTGCTTTTGTGGGGGGAGGGGTTATTCACTCTCCATACTTGCTCCTCAATTTTGCTGTGAACAAAAACTGTTCAAAGAAGAAAAAAAAAAAAACCCTTAGAGAATGCAGGATCTGGACTTCATTCAGAAAAGGAAGACTTGGGGTTTCTGAGAAGAGAGTATAATTTTCAGAGCTCTGCTCTTGGCTGATTTGTATGTATTCAAGAAGCAGTGGCTAGGCATGGACAGAGATCTTGACAGTGTAAGGTTATTGTAAGCATTTGAATAAAGAAGTAAAGTGTATCTAATAAAAAGAATGATCTATGGGAGCACAATTGTTTTTCTCTACGTGATGTCCATACCGAAGAAAACATCAACTGATGTTTTTTGAGTCTCAGGACTGGCTTCTCTGCAAAAGACTTATTTCTTCAGATGAAAGTTTTGAAACCAGAAACTACCATCCTCCACACGAATCTACAATGGCTCTTTTCCCCCAGGTAATAATAGCCTTGAGAAGAGACCTTGTCTACGGTTTCTCGATCAGACAACAAAAGCACAGCAACATTTAAAGCTTCTTTGACAAAGAGAAACTTTTCATTTTTTTTCCCTAGTCCGGGTCCTCATGTGTCTGGGCCAGTTATTGGCAACCTTCCAACCTTATCTCCCTTCCCACAAACCCATTTCTATTTCTATCTTGACTTTATTTTTTTTTACACCAATCATGTTATTCACTCTTATTTTTCATGCTTTTATATTCAGTTGAGTACATTTTTTTCTGCATGTTGATTTTTGAAGGTTTTGGAGATTTAGCTAAATTGACAGGTGCTGTATTAGTGTGATTATTTCCCCTATCTTACAGCTTTTCATTTTGTGACTATATCACAATTTATTCATCACTTTCTCTGTTGAGGCTCATTTAAGACATTTTCAATCAATATTAAATTTTTCTCTTTTTCTTTTCTTTTTTTTTTTTTTTAAGACTTTATTTATTTGACACAGAGAGAGAGAACACACAGCAGCAGGCAGGGGGTGATGGGGAAGCAGGCTCCACGCTGAGCAGGGAGCCCGATGCTGGGCTTGATCCCAGGACCCTGGGATCATGACCTGAGCCGAAGGCAGACGCTTAACCAACTGAGCCACTCAGGGGCCCCCTAATCTTAATTTTCAATTTAAGGTGTGTTTCTGAACCACATACAATAACATAATGAACAGTCAAGATACATTGTCTTTTGCCCGTGTATGAATATTTCTTCAAGGTACATACATAGCACTTAAGTTACTGGATTAAACAATACATACGTAACACAATTTATTCAATATTGCCATTTGTCCCCCGAAGATATGTGCCAACTTTTACTGTTTGGAATTTCCAAATTTCCAACATCTGTGTCCAGCGCTTTGGCATTATTTGACTTTAGATTTATGGAAATCTCAGGGGCACAAAATAATAGCTTTCTATTGTTTTAATCTGCCTTCCTCTGATAACATGTCAGATTGACAACATTCTCATGTACTTATTGGCCATTTGTCTTTTACCTTTTGTGAATCACATTTTCATATATTTTGCCCACTTTTTCATTAGGTTGTTTTATCTTTTTTTTTTTTCATTTTGATTTGTAGAAGCTCTCTATAAATTCTGGATACTTAGCTTTTGTCAGTTTTATGCATTGCAAATATCTTCTCAAAATCTGTTCCTTGTCTTTTTACCTTGTTTATGATGCCTTTAGATGAACAGATGTTCTTTATTGAATGGATTCAAGCTTACCCATTTTTTTTTCTTTATGGTTCGTCCTTTCTTATGTCATTTAAAAAGGAAAATCTTTGTAACCCTAAGATTGTAAATATAAAGTTTCACATTTTATTCTAAGTGTTTAAAAGTTTTACTTTGCACAGTTGGTCCTTTGTCCACCAGAATTTAATTTTGCATTACCTCTTGTTCCTCTTATTATACACCCTCCACTAAAGTACCCTCCTTTACTGCCTCAATAAATCTTGATTTGTTATAAGACAGCTTCATTCCCACTTTTCTTATGAAGCCATCTTTGAGCTCTCAATGCTTTGCTGACTTCTCTCTCCCTGGACTGCTAAAACATCTGTCTCTGAAACTGAGATTTTTATCTGATTTTTATCTGAATACTGAGATTTTTATCTGAATACTGAGAATGTTAATAGATACCTGCAGGGTCCACACGGGTAACCCAGATAAGTGAAGTGGGTCAGGATGAACATAATTAGTGGGGAATGTGACAGGTTGGGATGCACAACACAGCATACGACCTCCTCATTGGTGAAGCTGCTACACAGGTTTGGTCAATTATCGCCATGGAAACCACTAGCCCACAATTGCCAGATCTTCTGATTTTCATTTTTAAAAGACACCAGGAATTTAGATATTTACATAAAATCTTCTAAGTTTTAAAACTGGCAACAATTTGAAATGTTTAAATGAATAATAAGGGGATCTGGGATATATGATCTAATGCCGTGTTTCTCTACCTTTTTGCCATTATCGCCTTCTTTAAAGGAGCCTTACATTTTTCTCCCCCTAATCACTTACCCATGAGATTAAATACTAAAGAATTTCATAATCACACTCAGATTCCGAGGAGAGAATTTAGAGGAAATTCTACAATGTGACCAGGATGCTTTCTCGGTTACTGAACATCTTTCATCCCAGCCAGACCCACACCCTGAGAAAATGGCAAACACACAAAACCTCTTCCTGAAGTTGAAGTTGTACCTCCACTCTTGTGGATAGAATGAAATCCCCTCCAAGAGCTTTCTGAGACATCACTGAACCAAAGGCATAGTTTCGTAGTCCTCAGGAAAGCAACAGAGGAATAGCAAGAAGTAGACCGAACCTCATTGTCGTCCAGGGGAAGGCCTGCTCCCTGGGAGGATGTTCGAGAGAAGGCCATTGGGCTTTTTATTCAGTCTTGGTTCCTAAGCTTCAGTTTCTTCACCTCGTCCAGTTCACACACAGTTCGTTGACTATTTCAAAAGTTAACTTGTCTGGTGACATCAGCTCTAGAACAGAAATCAGAGTATTAGGTTCAGGTCTGTGTGCGCCCCTGGGAGCTTGGTGTAAAGTACTCTGATCTTCAGTTTTCCCATATGTAAAGTCAGATGAACCGTAAGGTCAACCTCAAGCCCAGGGTCTGCAGAAGCCTTAACGTGCAGCTGCCAAGAGCACTGGCTCTTAAGTCCATCAGACATGAATTTTGACTTCTAAACATGCAATGTAGTGGCTGGATGACCTCAAAAATGTTACATAGCTTCTCCTGGGAGTGCTTTCAGCAAGTGTAAAATATTTGTAAAATAATTCTTCTTCATTTGGTTACTCTGAAGATCAAATGGAATCACAGGGAACAGCTCTGATATGATTAACTTTGTAGGTACAAGACAATTTATATTATAAAAAGCCATAAAGATATTACTTCTTTATTATCATTATTACAGGATATTTTGTTCTACTGTCTAGGTCTCTGTCAGCATTCAAACCTGAATGAAACATTCTTTACTTGCTCCCCAAATTTTCAGTTTCCCATGGGAGGAACATTTTCAATAGAATCTCCTTTTCCAGAAAATTATGTGTAATTCTCTCCTTGGAGGCTGGAATTTCAGTCCTGCCTTTCACACAGCGCACCTGGGTAAGAGGCCAGGGATGCAGCTGAGTTTGGCAAAAGTACTGTCCACCGATAAGCAGCGAATAATACCACAAGGCCACTCCAGAAACCCGCAGACACTCATAAACAAATGAAGAAGACCCAGAACTACTAAAGGGGATTGCCTGGGTTTGTAGGTCTCCTCTTACATCTCTGTTTGCTGGCTAGGTGTATCTCAGCAATTCTTACTCTTAATTTTTCAACAGCTTTACTGAGATATAATTAACAAACCATGAGGCTCATTCAGTAGTCATTCTTTCTGTTTTTGAGGATCTCTGATGGTCTTCGTGTGTGTTTGGGGCTAGGTTGATAGATGTGGGCTCAGTCAGTTAAGCGCTGCCTTCAGCTCAGGTCATGCTCCCAGGATCCTGGGATCGATTCCCACATTGGCTCCCTGCTCAGCGGGGAGCCTTTTTCTCCCTCTGCCTGCTCCCCCAGCTTGTGCTCTCTCTCTTTCTTTCTCTGGTGAATTAAAAAAATATAATATCCTTAAAAACAAAACAATAAATAAGTATGTGCTTGTGTTTATCTGTGTCTCTGTACCAATACGTAAATCTGTGTGACTCTGTAACTGTGGACCCCTTTCCCATGAGGTCTCTGTGTCTGTGTGTGTCTGAGTTTGTACATATCTCAGAGCCTGTTCGTGAGGTTCTAGGAATGCATCTGTGTGTCTGCATGTGTATCTGTAGCTGTGTGGCATAAGTTAAACCTGTTAGTGTTTGTCTCTCTGTGCCAGCTCCATGTTGTGTGTTTTGTGAGTGTGTAACAGTTCTGAACATGTGTATGTCAATATTTGTTACAAGTGACAAGGTTGAACAATGTTAATTTGGCCCATCAAGGTTACTGAATTGTCCTAACAAGCATGGTGAAAAACACAGGAGAATGATCTTAAATTTGGATTTTTTTTTTCTTTTACTTTGGGATCTATATCTTACTGCTCAAGTTGATTTTTGAAGGATGCTGAGCAAACAGCGATTAGTCTTAAGTGGCTTCAGTCATAAGAATTTGTAAAGGTCCCCAGGTAATTCTAATGTGCAGCCAAGGTGTAGAACACTTGCACCAGGAAAGTGGCTCGGTCCCTGCCACTTTTCTTGAAATCTGCAACCTGCTTTCCTCCAATTTAACATTAAGTCTGTAACAGTAGGAGGGAGGTTAATTTGATACTTTATTGGATGTGAAAAAGAACTTATCCTCCCTTTGTCTGTGGAGCAGGGAAGTGTCCCAAGAGACTTGAGCTGTGAGCTAACAGCTCCTAACAGCTGAGGAGGAGTTCCCCCTAGCCCAATCCTCCTCCCATTCCAGCAGGCAGTGGGCTCCTTTTATGAGTACATCTGTCTAATTAGGCAGATGTAGTGCTGCCTTAATTTCCATATAAATCCTTCAGACCCACTGTGGGTATTTGGCAAATCCAAAGAGAATTTACTAGTATAATAAACAAAATGTTTTATTTAAAAAAAATTGCATGTTCTGCAACATTCCTTTAATGGGGAGGCTCAGGAAAGAGAAAATGCAGAGTGGTATAGAATGGCGACCTGAAGAGGGAGGGAGAACAAGAAGAGGGAATGAGAGGAATAGTCTTTCATACTTAAACCCCAAGAGAGGGACATCCATGAGGTACGAAGTAACTATATAAAAATTAGAGGGAAAAATGAGCCCCTTTTTTCAGGGTACAGACCTCACTTATGGTGCCAACAGGACTCTTTGGAGTGAGAAACTGATTGCTGACTTTTTCCAAACCTGTAACTCCCAACCACTCTCCATGGAGAGATTTCTCAGGTCCTGAGAATTTGAATTTTGATATTCATAGCAATGAATCCAGATGGGTAGCAGACTTTCATTCACTGAGACTAGAAAAAATTAGATTCCTTAAAATTCGCTTAATATCCACTACTGCAATAGAAGTTTACATGAGGCACAGTAACTGCTCAATAAATACTTGAGGAATAAATAAATGACAGGCCTGGCTTTAACAACCTGGTAGATCTGAATTGGCTACCCAGAGGTCTCTCTCTAACAGAAAGAAAAGGGAAATAATCAGTGAGAAAGCTCTCTTAGGTCTCTAAATTGCTCACAAGGGAACTATTAAATGAAATAAAGTATTCCTAAAAAAAACCAAAAATTTAAGAGGAAAGAAGTAGAGGCTATGAGTCCGTGTTTATTAGCATAATTTAATGATGTTTACAGATGCTTATAGAAGGAAAATAAAGTGGGAAATACCTTAATACCACAATCCATCTGGAAGTTTCAGTTATATGTTAAACAGTACTTTATATCTTCTAAATATAATCCAGTTAAAAGGGTTTGGGTTGTTAAAAATAATAGCTAACATTTACTAGAACCATGATTTACATAAAAGGCTTCATTTCATATTTTCATTTACCTCGGTAGGTTGTTTTATGATACCACAAATTCACAGGTAAGAGAAATTAAGACTCAACAAGTTAAATTACTTGCCTCCATTCACATGACTCTAGAATTCTAAAACAGGTCAACTGGCCACAGAGCCCATATGATTAACTATCACACTATTCGACTTGACCCTCTCAACTTTCTCAACCACAGTAGTACCAGGTGCCAACCATTCTGACCTCCACTGAGGTCTTATTGGAAGAACAATGGGGACATTTGGATCGGGACAACTTCAAATGAATCATTCACTTTCCTTACATCCTATGCCTTAAGACACTTAGATACAACACAAGGTATCTACCATCCATAAGTTTGGGAATACCTTATTGTGGAAGGCATGAGACTGTTTTGCTTCGCAATTTTTTTTTTAGATTTTTATTTATTTATTTGACAGAGAGAGATCACAAGTAGGCAGAGAGGCAGGCATAGAGAGAGGAGGAAGTAGGCTCCTGCTGAGCGGAGAGCCCGATGCGGGGCTCCATCCCAGGACCCTGAGATCATGACCCGAGCCGAAGGCAGAGGCTTTAACCCACTGAGCCACCCAGGCACCCTGTTTTGCTTCACAATTCTTAAGGTAGGCAAGAGGGCCACCCCCCAGAACTTTATAGCTATCCTTGGGACAGTTCAGTTTTACTTCTGTTCTTTTATAGTTGAGGGTCCTCTGGTCCTTACACCTGGAGAAAATTTTCCAATAACAAACCAGTCAGTGACAAAACCGGGATGAGAATTTAGTTCTGCCAACTCCCTGGCTATAGATCTTTTGATGATATCAGATGTTTAATCTTTTTCTTGAAACATTTCAAAGATGGGAAGACAGATTTGTTGACCTTAGTGATCTCTGCCCACACTAAAATAGCCCCAGGGGGTTGCTATCCATTGATCCTAAATAAATTCTTAATAGGAAGATTAATTTCTTTTTTTCTCAGATGGGAACCAAGAAGGACTCTTTCCTCTTCTCTAGTCTTGGCATTTATAACATGGGGGAAAGAGTTATAAGCATTATGCAGTCTTATTCCATAGACCAAATCCTTTGGAGTAGCTCCTGACATTATTTTGGCCTCTAATATAGAATGATAGATTCTGGAATAGGGCAAAGATTATCTTTATACTCAAACAACAACATATCTCTGCAGTAAGAAAGTCAAAATAAAAATGAAAAACAATTTTTTTTCTAATTGTGGTGTCCCCAAATCTTCCCAGGAAGAACCAAAATTTTAGGATTTTCTTATAGCATCATGCAGTCTTTTAAATCAGGCTATCACTAGAAATTAGTGCAGCAATTTGCTAAATTGGTCCTACTTTTCCATTAGATGTGGCTTTTATCTGATCAGCAGCCCGTATCTCCCACCCCACCGTCCCCATTTAATACCACGTGCAGCTGCTCATTTCAAAATGAAATGAGCTTCAGTTTATTGATGAGAAAGAATGAAAATAAAAAGGATCTTAAGACAACTGAGATGAAAGACAGCAAATTTTAGGCTAAAAGTTGGCACGTTTTAGAAGGTGCTCATTTGAGCAGCCATTAGATAAATGGCCTCGACATCTCGTTCCTTGAGGAGAAAGATAAAGAGTAGAGGGGAGGTGAACAAACAGAGGCAGCATCGAAAAGGGGAAAAGGATCCTAAAAATTTTTTGCGGCTTTGAATTTAGCACTTTGAGATACAACTCATTTCTATGTATTCTTTTATCCCCAAGCGCACAGTCAGGATTCAAAGAGACTTGAGGGTTTTTTATTCCAGGTGTTACTCATTGTCTCTGACACGTTCCAACCAAGTAGCTGTTTAGCCCGTGTTTAAATAGCAGCTGGCGCGTTGAATGGACAGCCTTGCTCCTCAGCTCACCCCTTCGTTAAACGTTCTAATGATGCTGCTTCTTTTCGAACAACATTTAAGTGGGATTTTCAACTATTTCCACAGACCGGATACATGGTCGTTTTCACTGATAATCAGAGATTTGAAAATTAAAGCCTCAAGATGTCATTTTATAAAAGGTAACTTAGCAACGTATATTTCTCAATGATAACCAAGGCAGATTTACACCTTTTTTTGATCCTATCAGAGATATAATTGGTAACACACACATACACACACTCACGGTAACAGGGAATGGTACCCGCAAGAAAGACAAGACGCAAACACTGCCTTGAGTTGGGTTAGAAAGTGGGGGAATAACAAGCATGCATGGTGAGAAAGTTTAAAGCCCCAGGAATGACTGAAATTAGAGGAGTCAGCATTCTCTGAGTTGTTGTTGGGTTTTTTGTTTGTTTGTTCTGTAGTAATCTCAACAGGTGTGCCTACAAAGATTGTAGAAAGTCCTAAGAAAATGCCCCCAGGGTGCCTGGGTGGCTCAGTGGGTTAAAGCCTCTGCCTTTGGCTCAGGTCATGATCTCAGGGTGCTGGGATCAAGCCCCACATCGGGCTCTCTGCTGGGGGGGAAGCCTGCTTCTCTCTCTCTCTCTGCCTGACTCTTTGCCTACTTGTGATCTCTGTCTGTCAAATAAATAAATAAAATCTTTAGAAAAAAAAAAGGTAAAGATAAGAAAAAGAAAATGTCCCCCATCAGGCAAACCTGGGAGAGAACAGCAACCACACGTAGTGAGGTGCAGGACTCCACTTGCACACACCTCCTGCTCCTATTGAACAAATACTGTATCAGAGTTAGAAAATGCACTATGTTGGGCACCTGGGTGGCTTAACTGGTTAAGCTTCTACCTTCACCTCAGGTCATGATCCCAGGGTCCTGGGATTGAGCCCCATGTGGCTTGCGCGCTCACTCTGTCAAATAAATAAAAACTTTTAAAGCTGATATTTAAAAAAAAGATGCACTGTGTTCAATGGTGCCTTCCTCCTTCATGAATAAATGTCCATTCCCAAATCCCTGGACCCTATGAATATTACCTTGTATGGGGAAAGGTGCGATTTAGGATTTTGAGAGGAGCAGTTTAATTGGGATTATCTGGGTGCACTCTTGGAATGTAAACCCTGGCGGTTGCTTTTTTTTTCTCTTTTTGTAATGCAAGTGTCTGACCTAAGCTTTGACTGCTGGGGTATCCATTTCCAAGAGGCAACCACTTAAAATGAATAAATGCATTTTCAGAAACAGGACTAGATAAAGTGCCAGGCCACCTCCCTGACTGAGATTCCTTTTCTCTTCCCATTCTTATTACGTTTTATTTATTTAAAAATTTTATTTATTTAGGAAAGCAAGAGAGGAAGAGGGAAAAAGAATCTAAAGCAGACGTCGCACATGAGCACAGAACCCGGAGTGGAGCTGAATCCCAGAACTTTTAAGATCATGACCTGAGCTAAAACCAAGAGTCAGACACTTTCCTGAAAGAGCCACCCAGGTGCCCCAGGTTTTAAGTTCACCAATAAGAAAGGAGCCTGTGGGGGCACCTGGGTAGCTCAGTGGGTTAAAGCCTCTGCCTTCCGCTCGGGTCATGATCTCAGGGTCCTGGGATCGAGCCCGGCATCAGGCTCTCTCCTCAGTAGGAAGACTGCTTTCCCTTCTCTCTCTCTGCCTGCCTCTCTGCCTACTTGTGATGGCTCTCTCTGTCAAATAAATGAAATAAAAAAAGAAAAGAGAAAACAACCTACCCTTGGAGGAAGGATAGGGGTAGGTGCTAGAGCCACAGTTACAGCCACAGGGTGTTAGGAGCACTGACCGACCGGACCACAGACCCAGGGCCATGGTGTCACTGAGACCCAGGCTTCATCAGAATAATCAGATAAGGCCCTACCTGCCTGCCCCTGCTGAGGTAAGAGGCATCGAATAACAAGTAATGGGGAAGTCATGCTGGAAGCGTAGGAGAGGGACGAAAAGTGGGAGACCCGGAGGGTCTTTTTGAGATGGAGGAAGAAAGTGCCACATGGAATAGACACTGAGAAAAGCTATCTGGCAAATAAGCCCCTACTTGAAGCACAAGGTTTTGCTAGAGGGATTTGAGGCCTGTGGCACACTGAGGATCACATTATAGACCGCAAACTTCAAACTGCAAGTCCCAATTAGAATAACGCCAAACTTCACTGTGAAGTCCTGGCAGAGGGAACGTCTTACCCATAACTGGGTTACGGGCACTAAACTACTTACCTCAGTCTCCACTGTCTTTCCCAAGATACTCACCTTGCTACAAAAAATTATGAGTCCTACAAAAAGTAAGAAAATACAACATACTTTTTAAAATAGTTTATTTATTTATGAGAGAGAGAGAGAGAGCAGGCATGAGCTGTGGGGAGAGGCAGAGGGAGAGGGAAAGTCTGGAGAAGACTCCCAGCTGACGGCATAGCCCTGAGATCACAACCTGAGCCAAAACCAAAAGTCAGACACCTAACTGGACCACCCTGGCACCCCTACAACACATTAAAAAAAAAAAAGACTTTATTTATTTATTTGACAGAGAGAGAGAGAATGAGTGGGAAAAAGGACAAGGAGAGAGGGAGAAACAGACGACCAGCGGAGCAGGGAACACAACGTGGGGACTTGATTGCAGGACCCTGGGATCCTGACCTGAGCTGAAGGCAGATGCTTAACCAACTGAGCCACCCAGGCGCCCCTACAACACACTTTCTAAAGACAAAGAAATCATCATCACGAGACTCATATCTGACAAATATTGGAACCATTCCTCAGCAGACTCAAAATAATTACAGTGAATAGGTTACCAGGTTTAAAAATATAGAAAATATGCAAGACCAGAGGAAGAGTTTCAGCAGAGAGATGGGGATTACAAGAGAGTCAAATATAAATGTTTCAAATGAAAAAGACAGCAACTAAGATGAGGACTGTTTTTGAGAGGTTCATCAGAAGACTCAATAGTGTGAAAGAATCAATGACTTTGGGGATTATCAATGGAAAATAAAGTGAAAAGCTAAAAAATAAAAATGAAAACAAAACAAAACAAAAGCCATGTAACTAAGAGCTCTTGGACAATATCAAGTGCTCTAACATCTGAGTAACTGGAATCCCAGAAGAAAAAGAGAGGTCTGAGCAGGATAGAGTACCTACCTGAGGAGGTAATGACCAAGAGCTTTCTAAAATTAACTGCAGATCTAAAAAGCTAAGAGAGTACCAAGTTCCACCACCCTACAAACACATACAGCCCTATGCTTTTCTTATTTAAATTGCTTAAAACCAAAAAGAATATCTTGAAAGCAACCAGAAACCCAAAAGAAGTCACTGAGTGATGACACAGTAAGAATTATAGTAGACTTCTCTTTCAAAATCATACAACCTAAAAGAAAATGGAACGGTATCATTAAAGTGCTAAAAAAAAAAAAAGGAGTTCAATAAATACAAATGTCAACCCAGAACTATAAAGAGCAAAGCAAAAGTAAATACTGATTCAGAAAATCCAAAACAAAAATTGAGGTTATTCCTTACCAGAAGATACATGCTATTGAAATAGTAAAGGGGATTTTTAGAAAAACAACCTGATAATGGTTGGAATTTGGGTCCACACAGTGAAATCACCAGTATTGGAGATGGCATAAATGAAAGTAACATAAAACTATCTTTTCTTATTTTTAATTGTTCTAAGAAATAACTAGTTGCTTAAGGCAAAAATAGTAATAATGCACTTTATATTTTTAACATATGTAAATATAAAATGTATGGTAATAATGGCACTGATATTATTGACCCCAGTATTATTCTAAGGTTGGACTTGGAAAAATACTGTCATAAATATTGAGCTATATTATTCAAATGTTGATTCAGATTGTTCAGAAATGTTAAAGGAAATTCTTCAGGCCTGAAAAATGTGTCTATTTATAGGATATGCAAAATATATAACAGCAAAAATACAAGGATGAAAAGACCTGGAGTCTACATAGTCGTATGGTCTTAAATTATACATTCAAGCTGTATTATTTTAGGGTAGTATTTAATTGAATAAAGATATATAATGTAAGATATATATTCCTAGGAAAACCACCACACTTTTTTTTAGAATTTTAATAATAAGTCAATAAATATATAATATAATCATAAAATGAATATAATATAGGGGATAAAATATAATCATAAAATATTCAAATAGTCCAAAAGACAGAAAATAGAAGAAAACAAGCAAAATTAAATGGAACCCATACATGAACAATATGGTAGTCTATAGTTCAGTTTCTTTAATGATCATATTAAAGGTGAATTATGGTAAATACATGACTCTACGCATATTTTCCCCAAGTGATAGAACTGTACACCACACAGAATAAGTTTTACTGTTTGGATTTTTTTTTTTTCAAATCTACCAGGATATGCAGGGATCTCAAGACGTAGTAAAAACTGTGATGAGTGATTCTGTGTTGCCAATGAATCATCTCACTCCTCAAAAGGCGATGGGAAAGAAAGGAGCTGACCTAAATAACTTTGGAAACCGAGTTTTGATTGTATACTATCAGACAAAGATAACTCGTAAAAACTGTATTCTGGTTGGTCAGTTTGTTTAAGAATTAGCAACTCTATGTGTACACTATGGTTGAATGAGAGTTCCTCACTGTTAGAGAAAAAAGTTGTAAGAGTAAAGACTAGAGTAAATGAGCCCTGAATTGCCAAATTGGAATCAGGGATATCATTGTAAACTATTTTTTATATACAAAGGGTATATGCAAATAATTATTTGGAAGTGGGTTAGTATACATTTGTATATTTGTCATGTACGTTCACTAGAAGAACCAAGGAGCCACTGTGCTACCACAGTAGCCATAAGAACACCTAATGCCAGGCACCTGGGTGGCTCAGTCAGTTAAGCATCTGCCTTCAGCTCAGGTCATGATCCCAGAATCCTGGGATTGAGTCCCGCATCCAACTCACTGCTCAGCGAGGAGTCTGCTTCTTCCTTTGCTGCTCCTCTAACTCGTACTCTTTCTCTCTCAAAAAATAAATACCTAAAATGTTTCAAAAAAAAAAACCTGTAAAACCTACAACTTAGCTTCTGTATTCCATGTTCTGACAAACACAACCTTCTTGGAGAGATGACTCTTTTTAAAAACCGAGACAAGCAAAACACAGGATGACCCCAGAGTATCTTGTGGTATGTAAAATAAAGGAGTCCCTCCCCACTCTTCCAAATAGAATGGGTGTGTTCTAAGAACACAGGGGTGTGTTGAAAGAACACAGGGGTGTGTTGAAGGGGTGTGTTGAAAGAACACAGGAACTAATCTGAAAGAGCTCACAGCTAGAAGAGTTTGAGCAACATAAATAGCAGTTTGGATCATAATCTAAAGACTAAAATACATATCCATGGGTCCATGTTAATATAAGTACATGGAAGAATAAATGAATAAATAGAGGAAAAGGGATAATTCTTCCTTACAGAGTAACCTCAATAAATATAGAAGAAATAAGGAAACTAGAAAAATCACTGTTAAAATAACATAGTAATATTTGCTTTGATTCTTGAAGTACATGGTTTCAAGGCCTTCGTAACAACAAGAGGGGACAGGATATTGATGTATTTTCAAAGCATTCCAACTCCCAAGTACTTATTAATTGCAGGAAAATAGTTACAATTACAAAGGTGGAAATAATGCCCTCCTATATGATACCCTGAGTTGGTCCCATCACTTAGCATAATGAATATTTCAATTTAATCATTAGAAAATATCACATATACACACATCACACAAACTCAAATTGAGGGGTATTGTGCAAAATAACTGGTACTCTTCAAAACCTCGGAGTTGGTAAAGACAAAGCAAAACAAGAAAAGATTAAGGAACTATTACAGGTTGGGGGAGACTATGAAGACATGAAAACTATGTACAATGTGGGATTCTGGATTTTTCTTAGTATTGAAGGACATCAGAGTAAAACTAGTAAAATCTGAGTAAAATCTTAAGTTTAGTTAACAGTACTTTACCAAGGTTAACTTTTAGTTATGTTAATTGTAAGATGGCTAGGCATGATGTTAAAATTAGGAAAAACTGAATTAAGAGCACTTGGGAACCCTTGCTTACAATTTTTGTAACTCTTCTGTAAGTCTAATTATCTCAGTATAAAAAAAATAATATGAAAAAAGTCAACATTTTTGGAGTTTATTATTATTATTTTTTAGATATTTATTTATTTATTTATTTGTCAGAGAGAGAGGAGCCAGAGAGAGCACAGGCAGACAGAGTGGCAGCAGAGGCAGAGGGAGAAGCAGGCTCCCCACCGAGCAAGGAGCCCGATGCGGGACTCGATCCCAGGACGCTGGGATCATGACCTGAGCCGAAGGCAGCCGCTTAACCAACTGAGCCACCCAGGTGTCCCAACATTTTTGGAGTTTAAAATATAACACACATATTAATTATATTTGGAAAAGTTAGGAAGGTAAGTGGGTAGGTTTGGACAGGTAACTAAGGAAATAAGTAGATAGAGAGTTGGAATGAGTCTCGAGACTTCCACTCTTTCTCCCACAGTCACAAGCTCCTTGACCACAGCCATCATCTACAGTCTCAGACCAGATACCAGATGTGGAGGGCTACAGTGGAACAAGTTGAGATTGGGGAGCCTGACTACATGATAAAAACTTGAATGCAGAGGTGAAAATATCAACTACTATGTCTAAACTCTCCATAAACTAAAAAATATATTAAATACCATACCTTACCACACAGTGTGTGTCAATCCTGCATGTCTTGAATCCCAAATTTCACACAAAGCACTCTGTGATGCATTCGATTCTTAACATTAATATTCATTGCCCCAAAGAACATGTAACCAGCTCCCAGAATCATTGCCAGCCAAGATGCACAGCTCTTTGGGCATAACACTCAGCAGTAACCAGAATAAAAAAGAAAGGATGAAAGGCAGGCAGGCAGGCAAGTGGGAAGGAAGGAAGGAAGGGAAGAAAGAAGGAAGGAAGGGAGGGAAAAGGACAGACTACAATTAATGCAATAAAAATACTGATTCACTTCAAAGACTGAACAACTTAGTTGAACAATCCTCATTGAAATGGTCCAGAAAATTCAAAGTTTTAAGCAATAATAATTGCTTCTTCAAGACTTTGTAACTATTATTATTATTATGTTTTTTGCTGGTACTTTTCCTTCATTTTATAAATATGGAAATTAGCAGTCTTTAAGTTTAAAAACAATATTGATATCAAATAATTTGTCCCACCATGGACACAAAAAGTTGTAAAGAAATCAGCAATTTTACCAATCGACTCAGCACTGGTTGGAAGAATTTATGTAGCTACTTGCATGAGCAGGCCAATGGTATATGATCATCAGTGAATGTGTTGGATGTGATGACTCAAATTTATTAACTATATTTACACAGTACATGCTGTCCATTTTTCTTTATATTTCTCTCTCTTTTTTTTCATTAAAAATACACCTATAAAATATAGGTGTAACCCTTGGGCCTATGAGAAACATAAGTACATTTCTTAGCAGTCTTCAACCTCCTTTGCTTTCAACCACCAAAAAAAAAAAAAAAAAATGCACAGGAAAGTCAAACAGAAGCTGTCTGGATGCTGCATATGTTAGAAAAAGTTATAACTTTTTTGGTCACAGTTCAAAACATTCAAAAAGAGGCCTTTGCTAATTTTGAACACTTGCAATATAAAGAGAGTTGGGGTAAAGAAAATAAGGTAAAGTTGGTTATAGTAGGGAGTACAAATAAATATATATATTGAGAATGTTAAGCTGCCCCAAGATAGTGACTTCCACTGTGGAGACACTCACGATTGAAGGCAGTAGCCACCGAGAAACCATTTCCCCTGCCCTGCCCTGTTATCTTACCTGTACTACTCTCACCTCACCTTCACAGGATGGACACAAGAAGTCTAAACACATTTGATGCAAGGGGAAACGGGAAGGTCTGGTACCTGAGAATTGCTTCCTGTTGGGATGCTTAACCTTTACCAACAGTGCTCCCATTTTGTGTACTTGACGGTAACTGAGTCACCTAGCCACTCCTCACTGCAAGGGAAGCTG
>PISX010014374.1:0-28195 GCA_004024625.1 Mellivora capensis
ACTGCCCATCCTGTAAGAGAAGAGATGAAAGAAAAGGTGGATAGCCACGAAGATCTTTGTGTTCATTGCATCAGAGCAGGTGAGCATGGTGATGGGATAATGTCTCTAAGAGGATGGATGAGGGAAGTCTTCTCTATCAGCCCCTTAGGGGAACACATTTCAGACACATAAATATGTAGTGAGCTGTCCTGGCATGAATGAAGCAAGTCAGTTGAAGAGTAATTTTCCAACAAAGTATTTGCCATATTGAATGTAACATGATCTCCTCTATCTCTCCCACTGGTGAAAGAAAAGTAAAAATTCTATATCACTGAAGTGTCCTAAGCTGATCTACTGGGTGTTTTAAGGAAAGGAATGAGAACAAACTTTTCCTAATTTCCGAGTAAGACCTGACATTTTATGAGCATGATCTGGTTTGCTTCTCATTTTATCCCTGTATATAGGCACTACTTACCTCCACTTGATAGATAAGGAATCGATGGTGTAGAAAGGTTACACTGTTTGCCCAGGGTCGTGTGGCTAAGAAACAGAGGTCAGGATTCAAAATCTTGTGTTTCTGACTCCTGAGACCACCAATTTCCCCTTTCCTATTGCCAGTGGGCACTCTGGCAAGTTGTTTTCATGCTCAAGGATTTTGGGGGGCTCTATTTAATGGGACTTTGGGACAGGTCTGCACTAGGTACCTTGCCACAGAGATTAAGTGAGATTTATTCTTCAGGTCCCTCTCATGTTTTATAAGTTGGCAATGTTGTGAACGTTAAGTGTTCCAAATGCTTCATAAACAATGAAGGTGGATACAGTTTCTTCTTAACAACACCAGAAATTAAGTTTTCTTTCTTTTTTTTTTTTTTTTTGGACCCAGACAATTATTTGGGGGTGTTAAGCTACTTGTGAAAATAAGACATGTAGAAATGATGAGCAGATGAAAATGTCAGCGTTTTCAAAGGCCAGGAGGAAAATTCAATTTGCGTTCATTCTGTTCTTGGCAAATAGTTTCCTCCCCCTCTGTTTTCTTACTAATCACAAGTGAATGTGGATCTGGCTTATTTACTTCTTTGATCTGTTTGCTCATTGACATTCAAGCAGCTTTGGGACTGGGGTTTTCATTTCCTTTGTCATCTTGATGAATACCTGGGTAGTCACACAGCAAAATGACTGTGCAGGCCAAGAAAACAGATTCAACCGTAGAATGCAGTGTGTGGGGAGGGATTGATGACTCCTTACAAGCAAGAAAGTAACCTGGGATGGAACCTACCACCATAGGTGTGAAAAGTTTTCGGGAGAAGTGCCTCAGTTTTGACTTTGTTCAAGTCCTAAATCTTAAACTTGATACAAGTGTCCCAAGTGAGGTGGAGAACCCAAGCAGCTGTCTGTATAGTTCCTAGCTAACCAATTTTCATGAAGAGTCAACATGATTATGGCAAACATGTTTTCTGGTCCATTGCGTGGACTCTCTGCTTGATGTTTCAGTAGTTCACAACAGAAAATCATATTGCGGGATCTGGGTCATTCAAGTGAAGGCCAACTTTCCCTATATTTACGTGGGTAATTTAATCCTAATTTGTATGTAGTCAGGATCACATAATGACCTTGGCTATCTTTTTTTTTTTTTTAGATTTTATTTATTTATTTGTCAGAGAGAGAGAGCACAAGCAGGGGAAGTGGTAGGCTGAGGCAGAAGCAGGCTCCCCACTGAGCAGGGAGCCTGATGTGGGACTCGATCCCAGGACCCTGGGATCATGACCTGAGCAGAAGGCAGATACTTCACCCACTGAGCCACCCAGGCATCCCGTGACTTTGGCTGTTTTTTTTAGCTGATTTTCGTCCTCAGGCCCTTTCCTTCTTGATCCTAGACTCGGTAAAGTCCTGATGTTACTTACTGTAAATGGTGCCTTCTCCTTTGTTTTTATAGAATTATATATTTGTAATGTCTGTCTCTTCCCTAGAAAATGTTCTCCGTGAGGGCAGGTTCCTTGTTGTAGGAGGTATCTGGAGCATGGTAGGTGCTCAATAGAGTTGTCGAATGGATAGGAATGAGCAGGTAAAGCAAACCTTAGAGTCCCCTGGATATATAGGTAAATGACAATCCTCTGTGACAGTTTCCAAACTAGAAAGTTTTCCGTACACTTGAACCTGGTTTGTGATTAACTAATATCCCGTGGAATTGTGGAATTTTCCCATCCACAGGGGGTATTTTTAAAGCTGGATAAGAAAATTAAGAGGGAGTCCTTAAAATGTAAGACCAAAATCAATTTCACCTCTGCCATGAGAATAGGCACTTGGAATTGTTCCACTCAGCTGTGACTCAGTGCTGACTCATCTGAGATGCCCTTGGGGTCAGTGGCATGCATTTGAGAGATGGCCCACGGAGCTCCTGACTTGGGATCACCAAAGCTGGCTGGCTTCCCAGGGAATCAAGTTCATGAACATAGCCTGAGGAGTGTCATCGATACTCTCATCATCATTGGGACTATATTCAGGTTCATAATATTTCAGACTCCTGAAATAGGAACTTCTAGATTTTGAGCTTTTTGAGATAGCTTTTATTGCGTTATTAATATGTAGGCATACATCAACAAATATTAATTGAGCACTAACTACGTGTCAGCTAGAATGCAAGCACTAGATCGCATGCAGTTCTTCAAGCAAAGCAGGTACTCAATCACAGTGACAGTTGAATGGCTGGTCACACACTCACCTTGAGAACTTTCTAAAAAGGAAAGCACTCCCTGCTTGAACGGATCCTTCCTTTAAATTAATCATAGGAAAACATTCCTCTCCTGTTTCAGCCAAGCCATGTTTCTCCTACTTAAATTTATTTTGATGTTACTGTGTTTTTTTTTTTAAATTTGAATGCATTTTTTTTTTTTATTGGAAGGCCAGCAGTAATGTGGGTCTAGACGGTCTTATTTGAGATATGTATTTCAAAATGAAAGAAGAAAGTACAAAATCCCAAAGGTCTATTCTCATGCCTAGTCTTTTAGACTCACACTCTTTAAAAAATGCCTGTAATGTAAATATACATATACACATCTTCTGTATGTCTATCATCTATCTGTCTCTAGATATCAACCACAGAGACATATAATCCAATTTGAACTAAAATCTTTCTTATTCTAAGACCACATGCCATGAAGTTTCTTTCTTTCTTTTTAAGATTTTATTTAGTAATTTGAAAGAGAAAGAGCATGCTGTGGGGAGGGGCAGAGGGAGAAGAGAATCTTAAGATTCGCAGACTCCCCACTGAGCCCGATGTGGAGTTTGGAGCCTTAGCGGGCCTGGATCTCCTGACCCTGAGATCATGACCTGAGCTGAAACCCAGAGTCAGATGCTTAACCGACTGAGCCACCCAGGCACCCCATTTCTTATATTATTTTACAGATAACCCAATTCAGTTTCAAGCATGACTCCCACATGGAAGAAGTGACATGTGACAGCCCCTTAACTCAGAGAAGTGACAGCCTCGTTTTGACTGCCAAACTGATGTACCAGTTGTTTATCTAATTTGTTAATTGTATGAGTCATTATTTGAAGACAATGAACTGAAATAATATTTTTTAAAGAAGCTTTAGGGCAGTGAGAAGTAGTGAGGTTTTTTGCATGCATAAAAAAGGAAAGGGAGAAAATAACTACCTAGCTAAAGAAAGTCTCTGATGCTATGGCATTGTTATCCCCATGGGTCTGGGACTCTCAGGTTTAACTAGGTTATGGATGGGTGTGAGAATATGAAGATGTCTAATGAGATTTTACTACTGAAGGAAGAGAGGCTGCATGGATTTCTCCCTTCTTCATATCATTGTGTTGAGCTCTCTCTATTTTTTTTTAACTTTCAAGCCACTTATCACATTATGTATATAAAAGTGCAATTATATAATTAAGAGCATGGACTCTGTGTCACATTTCCTGGTTCATAACTGGGCACCACCATGGATTTGCCATGTCCTTGGCTAAGTCATTAAATTTCTCTGAGCTTTAGTTTTTTCCTCTGAAAAAGGGGTATGATAGTGGCTCCAACCAGGAAAGGTTAGAGAACGCTTGTAAAATGCTTAGAAAGATGCCTGGCGTATAGTAAGTTTTCAGTAAGTGCTACCTATTAATATCTTAATTGGGCATCATGAGCTGATGGTAGATATTGTGAGATTTGATGCTGAGGGGCCTGTTATTTCTTGAGGGAACATTTTGGCCTTGGTAATGCTGTCTGAAATGTCCCTTGGAATCTTTCTAAGTTCCCACTATTAAGACCTATACTGCCTTCTGGTTCATCACCCCTGAACTTTCTATTCCCCCATTTCTTTTTTCTTTAGCTTGTTTTTTTTCCATTGCTAGTCAGCTGCTTCTTTGTGAGTTTAAAAGTGCTTACTCATGACTTATCTGCTACTTCAAAGCCATATGTTTCATTTTATCATTGGCATCCAACTTATCTATCTGACCTTCACCACTTTATTCAGAATTCAAGCAGTCAGAAGCAATTGCCCTTCATTTCCTCAAATGTTTGCTTGGAAACTCTAAGTCAAAATATCACCACCACGTCTTAAGATTTCTCAGACTATTTTGCATACGTGTAGTTAAAATATGCATATATATTTGGTGTACTAATGTTAGTAGAATAAAATTATTATGCATTTACTCCAATTAAGATAAATATTTATAAAATGTATTTCATTTTTAAGGAGGTATGATATTAGAAATGATTCCATCTTGTCATGGCAACTTTTTTTTTTAATTTTAGAGAGGGGTAGGGGGAGGGCCAGAGGGAGAGGGAGAGAGAGAATTTCAAGCAAGTTTCATGCCCAGTGTGGCGTCTGATGGAGGGCTCAATCTCATGACCCAGAGATCATGACCTGAACCAAAATCAAAAGCTGAACGCTTACAGACGTAAACTCCCCTCAGGTACCCCTGTCATGGAAACTTATCTCTGAACCAGGTGTTCTTGCCATCCAGTTGAATATCACCTTAAAAGCACTTAAGAAAAACACTCTAAGAATCAAATGTATTTTGCTTTTGGATTCACAAAGATCTGCCATACATTTCTGTTTCATTTTGTTGTTTTCTCTCTTTGCATCTATCTGGCCTTTTGCATGTCATTCCTTTGACTTGATACAAGTGGCGATTTCCTTCCTTCCATTTAAATAGTCAGTGGGCACTGCTTCACCTGTAAGATATGCAGCTTTCTCCCACACACTGATAAATGTCCAGGTCTTATGAGCCCAGAGCTCACAGCTCTATCTGAAGGTATTTGTTTTTCCCCAGCAAAGTATGAGAATGAATGAAATGGAATGGAGATGATTCTGCCTTTTATACCCAAGGTCAGTGTCCTTTGAGGCTTCCTGGGAAAAATAGGATGTTTACAATGGTCAAATTGCTGAACTGGAAAAGTAGTATAATTGTGATTAGGGTGATGATCATGCCTGGCATTTGTTCAACTTTTACCTTGCACTCAGTAAATCACTGAACTCCTTAATACCCTGCAGGATAGATCTCCTTTCCCTAGCTTATCTCCTTTCCCTAGCTGAAGGGAGTTAAAACTCAGGGGAGTAAAGTAACTTGCCCAAGGTCACGTCACGTTGCAGAATCCACATCCATCATCCCTTTATGAGTCTGACCAGTATTTTGTCATCGCTGTGCCCTGATAACCCAGTGGGTCTGGCCAGACCCCTCTGAAGATAGGCTTCTGCCTATCTGAGGCTCTCTCTGGACACCAGATCCTTTTATCTCTTATCTTAATCATTTATAAATAAGGGATTATTACATTATGATATTTTTCTTCTTTGAACAAGCGTGGGTGTTGGCCCAAAATTTCCTACTTCCTTTCTCCTAACACAATATGCCCTGGCCAATCTGGATATTTATCAATGAGATGTGAAATGAGAAGCTGGGACTGGTTTCCTTTACATCCAGAGCTGGTATCTACAAATCTTTAGGAGACCATTTGACAACACACTGTCATAAACATGTTTTCCTTTATGTACATAAGGGAAATTTAAATTTCTTTATGCTTTGCTGGAAGTGAGATAAAGCACTGAGCAAAAATGATCTGTAAAACACATTAAAGCAGAGCACCGTCATGATAAATATAAAAATCGTTATGCATGGAGTTGGCCAAATGATTCAAAGCTCAGCTCCACCACTTGCTCTGTGTCTTTTAGCAAGCCACCTGACCTCTCTGAGGCTTGGTTTTCTAATTTTTAAGAGGACATAAGGTCATCTACCAGCAGAGTTATTGAACAAGCTATAGAAATGTGAAAAGACTTATGTGCTTAATGAACTATAAAAAACAAGACTCATCTTTCTTAGGCACTTAACTTGGAAGCATGCACAAAAGAAACTTATCTGGAGAACTTGTTTACCTTTTGAAAGCACACATTGTTTTTGCATTAGAAAGAGATGATTGTTTGAGCAAGCTGTATTCTTATAATGAGTGCAGGAGAAGTCCTGAGTCACACACAAAGCATACTTTTAAGAAAAACTGACAGGCATTAACATTCCACAGGCATCCATCTCTGGATGCGTGAATATTGCATAAAAAATCTACTGGCGCTACACTTTGTGGCATATTGTTGCAGGTGAATAATTTATCTAGTGTGACTGCTTGAGGAAATATTTCTCCATATCTGCAAGTGCATTCTTCTTTCTAACTTCTCAATAGATATATTGTATAGGCAAAAATGAATTCTATAATGCTCTTGAGTGTTTCTCAGTAAGAGATGAATTTCAGAATCTCACATTTAATCAATAATTTTCTACTTGACAGCTGAGTGGGAGAACATTCCAACCAGCCTGCTCACCAGCGTCAGAAAAACAGAAGGTAAAGGTCACTGTCCAATGTGCTGAAAAGTGCTACTGCTTTTGAAATAAGTGGCCCTGCTTTGTTTTCTAACATAAAATCCAAATTTAAAAATATTTTGCAGTAATTAAAGTAATTTTTGTGGTTTGTAGGATAACATCTGTCAAATACTGGTTTGGTACCTAGAGGAATAGTGATAATCCTGAAATTATTTGATTCTATGTTCTTTATTATGACAATAAATAAGAATTTCTCATGCTGCAAAGATAAGTGGCTTTGTGTAATTTTATTGAGTGTAAATTATAACTAATTTAATAATTTTTCTATATTCATTTATTAGGAAGCAGCACTTGGGGTTTGTGGGTTTACATCTGCACAAAACCCTGATTATATTTCTTTTAAGGCTGGTATTTTGATGCTTAGAGCTTTTGAAGGAAAACTGAACCACATAATTGAAGGTTAAACTATCTCTGATTCACTATAGTTGGATTTGATTTAAAACTACAATGCCCAAAACTACAAAACCATAATAATGAAGTTAACTTATGATACCCAAATATCTATGGCTAATTACTAAATTACTAAGAAATTTGAGGTTGAAAGTTTAATATGTTGTACTAAGATTATATATTAGCTTTTATTCTGTTATTTTATCAATAAGTTTTCCTATGCTCACCTATTTTAAAAGGAATAATTACAGAATCATAAATACAGAGAGCAAACTGACGGTTGCCAGAGAGGAGGATGGTGAGAGGGATGAGTAAAGCAGGTGAAGGGGATTAAGAGGAATAGACTTCTAGTTATAAAATAAATAAATCATTAAAGTACAGTATAGGGAATACAGTCAACAATATCATAATAATTTTTCTATGGTGACGAATGGTAGCTATCTTTGCCATGGTAAGCACAGAGTAATGTATAGAACTGCTAATACTATGTTGTACACTTGAAACTAATATAACCTTGTATGTCAAGTGTACTTCAATTTAAGTAATTAAGTAATCAATTAAGTAATTCAATTTCAATTCCATTAAGTAAGAAACTTACTTAATTCTATCCCACCTGATAGGCAGTGAGATTGGCAGAGCTACCACCTGCCTTCTACAGAGGCCAGTCCAGGTCCCAGGAAGATGTCTGTTGGTCGAGTACGTGCTTTAACGTCTTGAGTCTGGCAAATTTGGAAGCCAAAAGAATGCCTTTTACTTTGAACATGAATGTGTGTGTTTTAATGGTGAAAGTTATCCAAAGGTTTTTTTTTTTTTTTTTTTGAAAAAAAAATTATTTGGAAGCTCTCATTGTTATAACCCACAACTATTATACGTTGCTTTTCTTACTGTTCTCATGACCTAGCTTTTAATATGAAGCCTTTGCTTATCTACATTCTCCTTCTTACCTTAGTTTTCTTCCCCCCAAATTTTGCCCCCTTCTCTATCTCTTTTGTGGGTCGCATTTAGTTCCTGGCACACTGTCATAACTGGTCTCTGGAAAGATGTCCTGTGTTTTGGGATCTAGGTACTGTCATTCTTTCCTCACCTCCATCCCATTTATCTCCACTCAGAGGCATCCACTCTCAACATGTTTGAGGAGCGCACCTACATATATTCTTAAAATATAGTCATAATTTTTAAAAAGGATTTAATTTATTTGTTCATTTAGAGAACACTAGTGGGAGGGGCAGAGGGAGAGAGAGAGAATCTCAAGCAGACTCCCTCCTGTGTACGGAACTTGACACAGGGCTCCATCTCTCGACCCTGAGAGCATGACCTGAGCTGAAATCAAGAGTCAACCACTTAACCAACTGAGCCACCCAGACGCCCCACATTATTTTATTTTTATGTATTTTATATACATAGATCGCACTGCACCATAGTTTTGTTGTTTCTTCCTTTTTTGTTTGATGCTATTTTTAAAGATTTACCCTTGCTAATAATATATATGGGCTAATGTATATACACATATATATTTTTTATGCATTTCAATGCTTCTGACTTTATGAAGAAGTCAATTTTCTCCAAATTAACTTCCCAATACAATCTAATTATAAGAAAATCCTCCCTTTATATATAATTTTGCAATCTCATACATAAATATAGTAAATCTCCCCATATAAAATATAATATATAGTGTTATTTGTTATAGTGTTATTTGGCAGAGTTTTAGATTTTCTCCATAATTGTCTTATGCACTTATTTTTTTTTAAAGATTTTATTTATTTATTTGAGAGAGAGAGAGAGAGAGAGAGAGAATGAGAGGAGAGAGTTCAGTGGGAGAAGCAGACTCCCCGCCGAGCAGGGACCTTGATGTGGGACTCAATCCGGGGACTCCAGGATCATGACCTGAGCCGAAGGCAGTTGCTTAATCAACTGAGCCACCTGAGCCATTAAGAATAACTCCTTAATACTTGTTAGATTTTATTGCTATTGTGTATATTATCTTATTTCATATTATGTTTTATTGTTAGTTACTGCTGATAAAGAGCCATGTTACTTATTTAAGTATGTTGGTCTTTTATTATCATCAACCTTTGATTATTACATCTACATGAATAATCTACATGAGATTATAATAATAATCTACACCAGTGAGGACCTGATACTATGTTGCACAGTTGTGGTAAAAGCATGTATTATTTTCTTGATCTTAAGGAGAATGCATATAAAGTTTTCTTATTAAGCATGTTGTTTCTTGTAGGTTTTTGGTAATGTATTTATCTATAGTCATAAATAGTTATTTAGAGTGTTTTCTTTTTCACTAAGTTCTGAGAATCTTCAATTTTCCATTTTTGTTTTTTTAAAGATTTTATTTATTTATTTGAGAGAAAGAGAGGAGGAAGAAGAGGAGCAGAGGGAAAGGGACAAGCAGACTCCACACTGAGCGTGGAGCTTGATGTGGGGTTCGATCCTACTACCCTGAGATCATGACCTGAGCTGAAATCAAGAATCAGATGCTTAACTGACTGAACTACCCAGGTGCCCCCCTATTTTTATTTTACCTTTCTCCTAGACAGAGAATATTTCTTATTTTTCAGACATATGATGTTGATTTCTAATTTTATCGCTTTGAGGTCAGAGACTAATATGTACCAAGCTTCTGTTGTGGTCTGATACGTTGTAAATTTTGCAGATATTTCATATGTATCAACACACCCCTATATAGGAACTTTGTTAGTTTTTCTGTGAAATGATTTTGTGTTGGCCTATCTTTTTCTGAGAAGGAAGTATTAAAATCTCTTCTAGTTTCTCTCTGTAGTTTTATCAATGTTACTTCACGTATTTTGATATGGAATTATTTAGAGCATTGAGTTCATTACTATTATAATTTCTTTTCTTTTTTAAAGATTTTATTTATTTATTTGACAGACAGAGATCACAAGTAGGCAGAGAGGCAGGCAGAGAGAGAGAGAGAGAGGAGGAAGCGGGCTCCCCACTTGAGCAGAGAGCCTGCTGCGGGGCTCGATCCCAGGACCCTGAGACCATGACCTGAGCCGAAGGCAGAGGCTTTAACCCACTGAGACACCCAGGTGCCCTGACTATTATAATTTCTTGATCTGGTGTTTCTCCGACCAGTATATATCATAACTTTTTAAAATTTTTTTTAAGATTTTATTTATTCGACAGACAAAGATCACAAGTAGGCAGAGAGGCAGGCAGAGAGAGGAGGAAGCGGGCTCCCCGCTTGAGCAGAGAGCCTGATGCAGGGCTCGATCCCAGGACTCTGGGATCATGACCTGAGCCAAAAGCAGAGGCTGTATCATATCTTTTTATCTAGTCTGATATTAAGCTGTTTCTCTGAATTTCTTTTGATTCATATTGTTTCATTCCTTTATTTTCAACTGATAAAGATTTCCTCCTTGACCAAGCTTCTGTCAGGCTCCTTTTAACCCTCAAGTCTACACTTTGACCCTGGCCTGCTCTTCTTTGTAAATATGACCTCTTGAATTGAGTGTTTCTATTGTAAGATCTGAGGGCGGTGTTGGAAGTGACTTTTATCCTCACTGAACTTGAATTTCCTCATTTGCAAAATGAGATAATACCAGTATGTATTTTACAATAGATGTGATTAAGAAATTAATGAAGTAGTGTGTGAGACATGTGATATTCTTAGTGTGCTCACAGACAAGTGAGTAGTCACTAAGCTGCCCCAACTTAGGCTTTAAAATTTTTGGTAATAATCTTTCTTTTACAAAAGGTTGGGAAAAAGAGGAGAGAGCAGATGATGTTTTCTTCTGTTTCACAAGGTCAGGGAATTTGCTGTGATTTTTCCCATTTTTAAAAGCCGTAGGGGTGCCTGGCTGGCTCTGTCAGTGGAGCACATGGCTCTTGATCTCAAGGGTGTGAGTTCAAGCCTACGTGTTTTTTTAAAAAAATAAAAACCACAGAAAGTTTTTCATGCTGTGGATAGTTAATGACCTCTAGCAGCTTCTTTTTATGAAGGGGTCCTTAAGGATTGGCATGTGATTCCTAGCTTGAAACTAAGCCATGCTGTTTGCCAAGCACCTGCTGTGCAGGCTCCCAAGGCTGGGCAGGATGGATGTTGTTTCCCATCGCAGCAAGTTGGCCTGGGCAGTTCACACCTGTCATTTTCAGGCATGTGGCTGCTCTCATACCACACATTACTTTTGTGCCCTCCCCCTTTTTTTCTTTTCTGAAGTGAGAAAAAATGCAAATTTTGTCACTAATTTGTTTTCTGTTAACACATAGTGCTCACTTTGACTCACTTTAACACTTTCTTGGACAACTGTGCTGGTTCGATAGCATGTCCTATTCAGCTCTTGGAGGTGAGTGAGTGGGGGAGAAGGCAGCAAGCTAGAATGGTGCTCCTGCAAACCCCTACAGGGAGTTTTGCTCATGCCAGCCTGATGCCCTGCCATAGAGCAGTACCTCAACAAACATTTGTTGTACCCTCTTGACTTGATGTGTATGGTTAGCCTCTAATTTTCGATGAAGTAGGGCTAAGTTTGCTCTCCCCTGACATTTTCCAAATTGAATATTAAAAAGAACAAGAACGAAAGCAACACCAGAGCCAGGGAACCCCCTCAGAAAGACCCAGACCACCTGTGGTTCCTCCTCTCCCTTTGGAGCAAAGCAGATGGTGGTTCCACTTGCCAGGTCTAAGCTAGAAGAGTCAGATCTGAGAGTGGACCCACACTGTGCATTTTTAAAATGTTAAGGCCTTTGAAGAATTCCATATATATGAGAAAAGCTCAAAGACACTTTGCCAGCACAGAATGAAAGTAGTGATCATCTCAAGTTGCTTCACATCCTACTTCTGGAAAGCACTCAGCTTTCGTAGCTGTCCATTTATACTAACATGAGGACTAATTCTCAAGTGAAATGCTTGAACAATGACCCCAAAAGAGTTCACTGGGATAGATTTAAGTGGGATGAATGTGCTTATGCGCTCAGAGACAGCAAGCCAGAAAAATATTTTGGTTTCCTCCCCATTATAGCACGTTTAAGTATATCAGACCTAGATTACAACCTCGAGGACTCATCAAGTTTTCCCCTCCTTTTATAGTGGAAATGTGGGAATTGCAAACCTGTGTTTGGTTAGCTAACTAATCATTAGGGTATAGATGAGTCAGAAAGCTTTCTTTCTCATAGGAACCTGTCCAGGGCACTGGGTAGCTGGAATGGATGGCTGGTTCTGGACAGGCTCATATTTGCACTGAGTCAGCTGAGATCAGTTGAAGTCAGTTTCTCTTTCTTTCTTTCTTTCTTTCTTTCTTTCTTTCTTTCTTTCTTTCTTTCTTGTCAGGGAGCAAGAGAGAGCACACAAGCAGTGACTACAGAGGGAGAATCAGGATCCCTGATTTGGGACTCCATCCTAGGATCATGACCTGAGCCAAAGGCGGATAGATGCTTACCTGCCTGCGCCATCCAGCCTGAGGGCAGTTTCAATTAGTGTCTTGTACTAGGGGAGCTAGTACAGAGAGAAGTCCTGGAAAGAGAAGACCATGTTCCAGTTAAGCAGAAATGGTAGGATAGAGAAGCAGGGAGCTCTGGCTCCATCACTTGAGGGACGATGAACAGATCACTATGCATGGCACAAGAAGGCTTGACTTCTCCCCTTCTGTTCTGCCTTATAAAAGTGTGACCCTCGGCCAGTGCACACATGTCTCTGGGCCTCATGAGCTTTAGTTCCTCTTTTGATAAAGTTGGGATAGTGCTTTTGGGCAGTTGAGTTGCTGCCAGTTTGGGGGTGATTGAGAGTAATGTCATCAGGAAACACCTCAAGGACACACCCAGAAATAATATTTAATCTGGGCACTCCATAGCCTGCTCCAGTAGACACAGGAAATGAACTTTCACTACCTTCTAGGGTGCTGGGCAGGTTAAATGCAACAGTACAGATAAAACATAGCACAATGTCTGATACCTGATGGTCACCTGCTGTGGCTGCCTTCCCTGGGTTATGGATGTGGATATTGTTACCTAGGTACCTTTTCTGTCAGCACTGGGATCTGATGGGCCAGGGGAAGGTTGGTGTTCTGCAGTTCTATTCTATCATAGCTAGAACAAAATATGTCTCTTTCTTTAAAAAAAAATCTGCAGGCACAGAAAACATCCATACAAGGGAAACTGTTTAAGTGCTTTCGACTTCGTGCTCATAATAATTTATTAAAGAACTGCTACTAAAAGTGTCTTCTTTCAAAAATAAATCAATAGTTCACACGTAGGCCAAGATACTAAAATTCTCTTCTTCTTGCTAGAAATTAGTCATGGAAAGAAAAATCACATTCGATGTATTTGTGAAACGTTTACTCACTCGCCTATGTCCCGGGTGTGGCATGAACATAAAATGATGCAGAAAGCATCGGTCTAGAGGATGTATATAATTCTATGTAAAGAATTAAAGCATGCAAATAAGATGCTGTAAGTGCTCTTGCCTCACAGAGTTACATGGAAATGGTGGGAGGGACAGGTTATATCTAGGTGGGTCTTGGCCAAAGCTTTGGAGAGGAAGAGATATTTGAATGGGGTTTAATAGGCTAATTGGACACCTCTTGGATATGTGGGACCCTGTGGAGTGGAGGGAGACATGGACTAGGAGACAGGCTTTGGAATGTGGCTACAGATGAGGCAAGTAGCTGAGGTTAGTTTTAAGACCCTTCATGCCAAATTAGGGAATTTGGTTTTGATTCTGCAGCCAAAGGAGGGATGTTGTAAAGTCATATACATTTGGCACATACACCTTGGAAGAAACACCAGAGACAGGGAGGAAGGAAAATTGGCAAAGTTATGAACTATCCTCTATATATCAAGCAAAACTTTTTTTTTCCCAGCTGAACAAGATGTTACCTACTGAAGTTTATCCAGATGACATGGCACTAGAATAAGGGCTATGCCATTTCGGACTGTTAATGAGCAAAAGTGTCTTCATGGGGTAAGTCTAAAGAGAAGGCACAGGAGGGGAGCCCTAGGATAGCCAAGTACAGAGTCAGACAGGTGTTATTATTTTTCACATAGCACCGGTGACATGCCCAGCTGTCACACTCAGCCCTACTGCACCAGACCATTGAGCTCTAATCCCAGGGTTATGGGACCTTGCCCTTCTTCTGCTCAGCCTGTCGGCCCATAGATGCTGGTCTTAGGTGGTAGCAAATGAGAAAGGTCTGTATGCCCTGTTCCTGAACGATACAGAAGCGAGGCTGGCCTTATCAAATTATCATACTTCTTCCCAGAGAGTTAATATCAGTTAACATAAAAGAATGTTCTCATCATAGTTTTTAATAGCAAAAAATAAAACAAAACAAAAACTTGCCTTAAAGAGGAGAATAGCTCATTAAAGAGAAGTGTGTAGGGGAATATGATATGGCAGTTAAAATAAGTTAATTAGAACTACATATATGTTAAATAAATGTAATAAAAATCTCTAAAATATAACGTTGGGCTGGAAAACCAGGATACTTACAAATAGGATGTGATTTAGAGAAAGCTTAAAACACATCTAAAACATATTGGACACAGACATTAATATGTAGCAAGATATAAAAACTGCTGAATGTCTGGAAGGAGGTGAGAGGGACAAGATGGGAAGGGTCTACACAGAGGGCTTCAGCTTTATCTGTAGTGCCTCTTCTGTTTTGAAAACAAAGCCAATGAGGTAAATGTTAAGTGGTATAAAGCTGGGCAGTGGGTTCATTATATTACATTCTCTTCCTGTTTCTGAAGGAAAAGAGAAATTTCATAATACAAGTAAATTTTAGAAGGTTTAATCAGGGCACCAAGGCCAATTCAAACAAAGACATTACTTTTGGCATTGAAAGAATATTTGAATTGCTTTTTCTTCCCAGTGGCAGGTTTTGATTTTTATCCATGATGTGTGAGTGTGAGTGTTTAAGAGTCTGTTAATTGGAAGTGGCACATTTGTCCAACTGGAGTATTATGTTCATACCAGAAACCTAAAAGCACATTTTCTTTAAAAGAAAGGCAGGATATGTTACCTTAATAAGAGAAGGTCTTGTGCTCTTAGTAATGGGCTTAGGCCACAAAAGATGTCGGGCATCACAGGGGTAACCATGAGCTAGAGTAGGAAAACAAGAACCTGGCTCTGGTGATCTTGCCCCAGGGGAGTGGCTGGAGATCTTAATTCTAATTTTCAAAGCTGGAATCTGACCCAGGCTAGTGTGCATGTGGCCTGAGCTGGTGGAGGGAGCAAAATGAGCAAGGATTCTATGTGGAGATTTCTCTCTAGGGCTGTCATCATCTTCATGTGTATTTAAAGTTGGAAACAGTACATTATAACATATAATTTCTATTTTGAATATAAATACTTATTCTGTTATGTAAACTACAGAAAGTTAAACTCAACAAATCTTGGGAGAAGAATTTTCAGGAAACAATCTGATTTTTTAAAAAAGATTTTATTTATTTATTTGACAGGAGAGAGAAAGAGAGATCACAAGTAGGCAGGCAGAGAGAAAGGGGCAAGCAGGCTCTCTGCTGAGCAGAGTGCCTGATGTAGGCTTCGATCCCAGGACCCTGACATCATGACCTGAGCCAAAGGTAGAGGCTTAACCCACTGAGCCACCCAGGTGCCCAATAATCTGACTCTTAATTGCAGCCATCTGTTCTTGGGGGGAAGGATGAGGATTTAGGAATGAATGGCCATGAGATTTGTTGGAAGAGGGTGGAGCATGCTCAGGCAACCAGAATCTTGGTGGTGATAATGGGGGGGAGGGAAGTGGTGGAGGGGTTTGACAAGCAAAATGTGCTCTTCCTCACTGAGACTCCCCCACTTGGAATTGGGGTGAGTGGGTTGTGGTTCTGTTTGTTAAATGCTGCTGCCATAAACCAGGATGCCTCTGGGGAGATGTTAAGCCCTCAGGTGTTTCAAGAGTCCCAGTTGTAGGCAGTGGTGTTCCTTGTCTGTTTCTAAGCCTGTTCTTGTTGAATCAGGACCACAGGCAGTATAGGCTGAGAGGAATCCACTGAGGGATGCAGGTTTCAGTGCCAAGGTAGGGTGACAGGTAAGCCAGGTAATGGAGCAGAGGCCCAGTGGAAGTTTCTGGACATGCACAGTGGGGATGAGGGCTTGGGGGGTTATTCTGGGTAAAGACTATTAATTTCAGGCCCACTTGCTGATGAAGAAGTAGCTTTGAGTTACTGAGGAGGAAAACTATTCTTTTCCTCTCTCCATCTTAGGTTCATTGGCCAGGGCCCTGTCAAACTGACCAAAGATGGATGAACAAGAGAAAAACTGAGGCTCTGGAACAAGTGCAGTGTGCATACCCACAGGCATGCTCAGCAATGAGGAACTCAAAGGGGTGGTTAGAACTCTGGCCTATATAGCATCATAAGCAAGAGAACAATACATTTTGAGAAAAGTGACAAGACAAAAGAGAAAGACTTTGAGTTTCTAGGGTGGCATATTGAGGGAAGGGAAATATAGGGGAGACTAATGGAAGGGAAGGACTTATTAGTAATATTTGTTATGTAGACTCCTTTCATGCTGGCTTAGGCTGATAAGTGTCTAGAATCGTCTCTGGTGATAAAATTCTGTCCTTACTGGTAGAGAGGAAAGAGGGGACACCTTTACAAGTTTAAGTTCTTTCACGCAAATAGGAGAGGACAGAGACCTTTTCTTGTCTGCTTCTTCTCAATCGTCTTCAGCTAGTTATTCAGTAATGAATATGCTAAAGTAGTATATTTGGGGGTAGCACATTCTGCTGCCCTTCAGAATGTATTGTGGCAGCTGGGTGACTAGGTGTGCTTCTTACTGACTGGGGACCAGATGGGGCTGGGCCTGAGTGCTGAGGGGCTTCAGATATGTGGGCCAGCTAGGGAGGCAAGTCTGATAGCTCACAGTCTGGCTTTCTTCTGAACTGTTGCCACTGGTTAGGACTTACCATATTTCTGTATCTGAGGTGCATTCAAAAGTCCAGGAACTGCCTTGCTCCTACACAGTTTCAGGCCTTTCCCATTGCTTATGTTCTGATATTTGATAATGTGCGGAGAGGTAAGGTTTCTGCTGAGGGTATCAGATGCTTTATTTTTGTGTCTGGTCTTTGTGGCCCATTTCACTGAGATCCAGGCCGAATTGCTCTGTCAGAGTCAAGCTTTTGACCTTTGAAATGCTATTTCTAGAGTTGATAAAGAATGGTGAGATACAGAGAGTGTACGGATAATTATTGAGCTGCTTGGTCTTGAAACCTGTTCAAATACACAGGTTCTCCCCATTATTTGAAAGTACAGCATTCCCACGAAATCCTTCATGGGCCAAAATAATGTAAAACAAAGAAGCAATTACCATTAATTTATACAGAAAAATTTTTGAGCATTCCCTGGCCCCAAAAATAACCTCTCTTAGGCTTTTCAGATACCTTAGGACACATCTTGCTAACAGATGCACAAAATAAATGGAGATAAAACCCAGCTGCTCATAGACAGTTCAAAGCTCTGGCGTTTGGTGCTTAGGTGCTGAGTGTAGTTCTGGGGAAAGATGTAGGCTGGGGATGGGCACTCTTGCTGCTTGGGGTACATGCTGCCTGTGTAGTGGCTTGCTGCAAAACAATCCCAGAATGCTATTTTCACATTTTTTCACAAAAGCAAGGATCTCCTCTGGGTTTCTTTCAATTAGCAAAAACAGGTCTTTTTTTCTTTTAAGATTTTATTTATTTATTTGACAGAAATCACAAGTAGGCAGAGAGGCAGGCAGAGAGAGAGGAGGAAGCAGGCTCCTTGCTGAGCAGAGAGCCCGATGCAGGGCTCGATCCCAGGACCCTGAGATCATGACCTGGGCCTAAGGCAGAGGCTTTAACCCACTGAGCCACCGAGGTGCCCCAAAACAGGTCTTTCTTAAAAGCAAAGTGGCACAAGGTGATCTTTCAAAAAGAGGGAATACCTGCAGTTAGAATAGAGGCAAATGTCGGCTACTGTTGATGAATTTTTGAATACAGATACCTGGGGGATAAGGGAAGAAACTTCAGAGGTGGGGACCATTAGTGGCTGCTGGAAACTCCAGGGTGTCAATGGCGGCTTTCACATGGTCATTGGTGGCAGACTGGCCAACTCATTAAAGCAAGATGCATGAGAAGGTCCGAAGGACTGGACCAGAGTTGATTTATTTTACATAAATAGATTGAAATCCATTCTCATTTCCTTTAGATGTATCACCAATTCTGAACATCACGGAGAAGGATTAATACAAGAGTCATGAGATAAATATTTTATGTTAGCTATAGTTTTGGGGAAATGGACATGCTGGCCTCTCTGTTTTGAATGCTCCTTCACAACCCCACCCTGTGTCCATCTGACCACCCCCTATTCATCTTTCAAAGTCAAGCTCAGTTTTCATTTCTGGGAAGCAAGTCTTCACATACAGTGATCTCCCTTCCTGGGCACCATCTTGTACTGGATTGGGTTCAGGGCATGCTACCCCCCAAAATGGCACCTTGGCATGTAGAATATTTTAAGCTGAAGGAGTTTGAGAAAATGACAAAAATAAGAAGGTCATTTTGGTCTGCCTTTCTTTGCCCTTCTTCCCTGAAACAGGTCATAAAACCTGCATATGAGAAGTATCCTCCCTATACCCAGAGGAAAGGAGCATCTTTATCTTTGAAAACAAAGGAAGTCCAAAAAGAATCACAACAAATAAGCCTTACTAAGTTCCTACAAGTTTACTACTAGCATAAATATACCCAGCTATAAGTATTTGTTTCCTTACAAATGATCTTGTGTCACGTAAAATGTGTATTAAATAAATGTGTAGCCTTTTCTCCTGTTAATATGTCACTTGAATTTTCACACCCAGCCAGGGACCCTAAGAGGATTGAGGAAAGCTCTTTCTTCCCCTACATACTGCATACGAGTCTTCAAGTTTGACATCAATTGAGAAGATAGTTTTTATTTTTAAATACTAGTATTGTGCTTATTGCTTGAGAACTGTTGTTCTAAGCACTTCTACGTATATTTATTCATTTAAGTCTCATAGTGACCACATGAGGTAAGTATAAGTATTCTCCCTGTTTTACAGATGAGAATAACAAAGCCCAGAGAGGTATAGTATCTTGCCCAAGGTCACATAGCTCATAGTGGTAGAGCTGAGATTCAACTCTGGGTAGTCTGCCTGTGGAATCTGTGTTCATAACCAGCATGCCACGCCACCTCTCCCTAAATACGACAGCCCAATGACAGCTATCTTGCATCCATCTGGGTCTCCTGATCCTGCCTCATCTGCAGCCAAAGCTGGTCTTCCCATGGTTTTTGTTTGTTTGTTTATTTGTTTTGTTTTTTCCTCATCTCTGTTCATGGCTGCTCTATCCTAGGAACTGCTCAGACCTACAAATCCTCGGCTCCTTGACGCTTCTCTTGCTGTCACAACTGCATCTGATTCACCTGCGAATCTGGACGGCTTTACCTTCAGCATCGAGCCAGATCTGGCAGTTCCTAACACTTCCACTGTGGCTGTGCTAGGCTAAAGCCACTGCCATTGCTGGTCTGGATGATGACAGGACACTCTTCCTGTTAGCTTCCCTGCTTCCTTCTCTGTTTCCCCCACCCCTGGCCTATTTCCAACACAGCAGCCGCCAGGGTGATCCTTTTGAAATCTGTCGGATCGTGTCACAACTCTGTTCAGTATCTTCCATTGTTCGTGACTTTACACTTGCACCCTTTCCTTGAAATACTCTTTAAATATCTACATGGCTCACTCCCCTCCTTACGTCCCGTTTCTACTCAAATATCAACTCACCAGAGAGGACTTCCCTCACCTTCCTACATAAAATAGCTTCATGGTTACTGCTCTAGTTTCTGTCCCCCTTAGCCTGATTTCTTTTTATGCACATCACTTATATTACACTTACATTTACTTGTTTATTTGCGTACTTCTTGCTGCTCTCGCTAGAATGTCAGCTCTATGAAGGCAGAGACTTTGACACTTGTTCTGCATGTATCTGCAGTGCCGAGAATAGCACTTAGCATATAGTAGATGCTCAATAAATGTTTATAGGGAGAGCAAAGAACATTAATGAATGAGGTGACTACTTACTCTGTGCTAGTCACTATAAGTGTGTTTATAGACATCACCTCTTTTAATCTTTCACAAGCCCTCTGAGGCCCCCTAGGTGACTCTGGAAAAATTATTTACCTCCATTTAGTTCAGTTTCTTTGTCTTGGAAATGAGCATAGTAATATTACTTGCTTCTAAGAGTTAAGCACATATAAGTCCCAAGAATAGTGCTTGGCATACAGTTCCTGTCCCAGGTGGGTTCCCTGAGAAACAGAGGGGGTGGGGTTAGCATGCAGGATTTGTGCTTTTGGGAGCAGAACTGGAAGGAGTAGAGAAAAACACAGGAATAGCCAGAGGGAGGAGGTCTTCACAGTCTCATTACTCCTGGGAGTGCAGGAGCTGGAAGGACCCAGTAGAACTGGCTTGCATTGGGGCAAGTGTGCCTGGCCTCTGTTTTTCACATCACTAAGTCATTGGCTTCAGGTTTCTCTGGAAGGGGGCATGGTCTTGCACAAGGCCATTCTCTAGAGTAGACTGATAGCCACCCCCACTCCCAGCGGCTGGGGAATACATGTTGCAGTCTTAGATGTGTGTGAAGATCTGGGTGCAGCATGCCAGTACCCCCTCCAGTCAACTTCAGTAAATGCTCGAGATCACACCTTCTTACTACATTGCCTTAACCTGGCAACCACTTCCCTGCTATTCCCTGCGCTCATGAAGTGCAGGGCAAATGCCACCCTTTGAGGGTCTCAGCTTGCCTGCAAAGATTTAGGATTCAATCTACAAGCCTTTCTTCCTGTAGACTTCCCCAAGTGGGGACCTTGCCCAGATGCCCCATTACTTAGGACAAGGCTGAGATGTTAGTGGGTTCTACCTCATCCCCTGAGCTCAAGTGGTTTAGAGCAAAACAGGGCGAGCCTTTTGAGTCGTCTAGGCTTGTGTGTGGTACCACTTAAAGGAAATCCCCTACCACCCGGAATTCTGCCATTAGAGTTCCCTAATGTATTGAAACATTTAAAAGAAAATCAAGAGTGTCCTGTTGAGATGCAAATAACTGTGAAAGTTAAAGACTTGAGCCTTCATGATGAAATACCTTTATATCTCTATTCAAAAACACTGTTAAATATTCCATTTTAGAGTATTCCAAATACAGTAATCTTGCTCTCATTTAGCTTGAACCAGAACAAGATTATGCTTTTAGTGAAAACAGTCTGAATTTCTTCATTTGAGCATTTTCTTTGAGGGGAGTTGGGATCCGGTAGAACCAGGGCTGCAGGCTAGAGAAGTGGAGTCTAGTGTGAGATGTGTTTTGGAAGGTGACAAACTTCTGCCAAGTTCCTTACTGCCTCTGAAACTTATTGCCTCCTCGGTGGAAGGGGCTATCTAGATCTGCAGTGCCCAACACTAGCCCCGTGAGGCTATTTAATTCAGTGCCTCAGACCTACTAACCGCATTTCAAGTTCTCAGGGGCCTATGGGGATTAGTGGCTGCTGAAATGGGTGATGTAGAAAAGTTGGGTTTCAAGCTAACAGCCAAGAGAGAATTCTTGAGACATCTTTGGTGTACAAGACAGTTTTTTTAAAGCATGGGGACAGGACCCATGGGCAGAAAAAGCTGCACTGGGGTTGTGACTGTTGAATATACTTTCAAGTTGGGAGAGGGTTAGGGAAGGCACAAGCCTCCAAGGAATCTTGGAAAGAAGGTTTCCAGGATCCTGAGGGGGCTAGCTAGCTATTGTTGGGAAAAGGTAATTTATTGCTCTTTAGCAAAAACTCAGTCATGAGACCCTTTAGATGTATATCAGTGGACCATATGGTTGGAAGATGATTGTTAACATGTATCTTGAGGGGTAGAGATAAAGGAAGTTCCCAAAGGAAGTTTTATATGTTAAAGTAGACTTACAGGATACTTGGCGGGGGTGAGGGTGGGGAGGCAGTCTAAAGTTAAGCTAAGATTGCCTTTTGCCCTTAGCAAAGTGTCCACATTGAGGGACCTGACCTCCCAGAGGAATGTCACTCTCTATCTGTTTCAAGGACTTGTCAACAGACTATAGGCAGTAAGGAACTTTAATTTTTTCTTTTGCCCATTTTCTACATCAGTGGGGAGCACAGAAAGTTCTACTGGATAAATGCATGAAGATCATTTCTTGTGAATTTCTACCATTTTTTAGTGTTAAGTGGGGTGTTTGTTTACAAGGAAAATTAACCCACATTTGTGATGTAGGTTGAGAGTTGGCGATGGTACTTATTGGGATTTATACACATGTACTGATGCTTGTTTATCCATTTACTTTCTTCTAACTTTCACCACCACCCTAGGAGCTTGTTTTTTTTTTTCCCTTTAATTTGGAATATTAAGCAAACCACATGTCATATGTGGGGGTTGAACTCATGACAATATGATCAAGAGTTGCATGCTCTACCAACTGAGCCAGCTAGGGGCCCTCTTATGAGCCTGTTCATTCATTCATTCATTCATTCATTCATTCATTCATATTTATGAAACAGAGAGAGAGTGCTTGAGGAAGGGTTGGGGAGGGGTGTAGGGAGGGGGAAAATCTCAAGCAGGCTCCCCATTGAGCCTGATGCAGGGCTCTATCCCAGGACCCTGAGATCAGGACCTGAGCTGAAATCAAGAATCAGATGCTCAACTGACTGAACCACCCAGGTGCCCCAAATCTGTTTTTAACAGAGGGGCAAACTGACATTAAGGGGGTCAAGTAACTTGCAAAGCTGAACTTGGATTCAAACCCTGTTGATCTAATGCTGAAATAGAAGCCCCAGTTTTTGTAAGTATTTGCTGAAAGCTTCGCAATCAGAGTGCTTTAGAAAGAAGTTCTATGATTCTTTATTGTTGCATTTTCTCTTCTCCCTCTTTTATATCCTCTTCTTCTACTTCTTCTTTTAGAAGGCTTTATTTATTGTTACAATGCACATGATTCTCCTTTCTAGAGGTAACTACTGCTAATATGTTGCCTTGAAAGTTCACCCTTCCAGCAGATTCTCTGTGCCTGTAGCCATATGTATGCTATTTCTACATATGGATGCTGCACTGATCCACAGGGTCTGCTGTCCAGAGGCCTGGTGATGGCTCCTGTTTTGAATTTCAATACATAAAAGTCAGAAACTCCTTCAGGAATTTCTTTGTGTTATAATCTGATTAAAAGTTTTCAGGAGGACTTCAGGAAGGCTGTCCATCTGGGGACATCGTGCGCGACTCCTGCTGGGAAAGCTAATAGTTGCACAGTTGCTTTGAGTGCATGGGAGTGGGGTGGAGGGGACCCATGACTTCTCAGGATGATAATGGGGTTGTCTTCTGATTTGTGAACTGACATGTTCATGAAGTTGTAAATGTTAGACCTGCTTAGTACCTGTTATCTTTCCTGTGGACTTGATTGTACTGTAAAGAGAGCAAGTTTAAAGTCATGATTGTCCAGAAGAGGGAAAATGGGTCCTCGGATCAATCAAGAAGTTTGAAAGGCTGATGCTCTGATGTTAGGATCCCTTAATTTGCTGTATCACCCCAAATAGGAAAGAAGATTATGACCCAGCTCTGGGGATGTATGTCTTCTGGAGAGGCCCAGGAGAGTGAGAAGGGGGCACTTTGAGCAATTCTCTTGAAAACATTCGTCTGCTGCAAATTCTAGAAGGTGGGGCTGAAGAATACATTTGGGGAGAACATCCTGTGTCGAGAGCCAATAGTTGCCTCCATGGGGCATCTTTCTAGTCTCTGTATCTGAAAGTGGCCCATGTGCTGCCCACCAGGGGAGTGATTTGTCCAGTTCATGCAAACAAAGGACCCATTTTTTAGGAGCATGTCTATCAAGTCTGTGTGGTCAGCTTGACATCAATAGACAAGCTGAGGTCTCCAAGCCCAGAGGAAGCAGCTGTTGCTTTTCTGGATGTAGTAGAAACTGACCAGCTGCTGGTTTCCAATCTCCTAGCAGAGACCACTCCCATTCTGCAAAAAGTCCTGTGCCTGTCCTATTTATATGCACCACAGCTTGCAAATTACCTCTCTTTCCTTACATCTCTAGGGGCAATCATTACTGTGTGGTTTATGATGAAAAAGAAAGTGTTATTTTCCCCTTTGAAAGGAAAACAACACCGGGTAAGCTGGCTTCAGGGGTGAAAGTTTCCAAAGATCATTTTGCTAATGACACTCACATATTCACAGAACATAGAAAGACATCCTGTATTTGGTTTCAAGGCTCCTGATGACAACAGCGGGCTGCTCTGGAGGTGGACCCGGGATGAGGCCCGAGGAGGAGCTGTCCTTCATGTGATAAGTTGCAGTTGCAGAGATGAGCCATCTGTTTCTAGGACGATACTTTTTTTTTTTTTTAATGGATAGGATGATTCTAGTAGGTCTGGAGGAGCCCATGAAAATATCCCTGCCAGGTCTTCTCAAAATTCATCTTCTTCCCTCCTTGTGTATGACAGCCCTCTCTGTATAAGGCAATTTAGGCATAGGAGGACAGTGAAGACACATCTTTCAAAAAAATGCTCACCCTGTCAACCCAGATTCTTTCCTACCTGGCCCTCCCTTTGATCCTCACTCAGGATGCCAGGGCATATCTTTCTTAGAGTTCATTTTCATCTCCAGGGCATTTAGAAGGATGCTGTGATGGGTTACTTGGGTTGCCATGGCCCTGGGCTTCAGTTGGGCAGGTGTCCAATCTCCTCTGTGTTTTCCTTTTGTAATATTATACTCATTGAGGGCCTATCGATGCAAAGTCCTGCCGCCTGCTATCTAGGAGACAAAGATGGCCCCTGACTTCAAGGTGCTTACAGTCTAGGCAGTTAGCTGTAAGAGTACTCGATGGGGGCAGTACTACTTTTGGTGATTTAAGCAGAGTTCTTAAAAATGTTGACATCATTGGAAAACTGTCCTTGTCAAATTTGTAGGAGTAATTTCAACAGTAAAGCCAAACAGTGGAAAAGGGTGTGTCAAAGAATCGTATTCCCCAATTAGTCAGAGACATCAGACAAGTAATATGTGATATTCCTTGATAACGTGGGGAAGCCTGCAGACCTCTGCAGAGGCCATGAGGTATAGCGCTGCCTCTCTCCAGGTTTGTGACCTTGGGCAATGCTCTTGGCTTCTCTGATCTCCTGTTTCCCAAACCCACCTCCCAGGTTTCTGTGAGGATTATATGAGATTAAGTGAGAAAACTCTCGACATACACTACAAGCTCATTAAATGGTTTCTTCTTTTCCCCTGTCCTTTCCCTGTTACTCTAGGATTTGGAGCAGAGCCCAGAACTGTACAAAACGCTAGGCTCCAGCACTAAATATGTTTGCAATCCTGGCAACATTTTAGCCCTTTCTAATTACAAAGTTTATACTTTGCCAAAGCTGAATTAGGGGTGAGGATGGAGAGATGGGGGGGCTAATTATAGAGACTAAATACACTGGAGTGGGGGCAGGGGAGGGAAGGAGAACCACAGGGCCAATCACACCCAGAGGCTGAGTAATTCCAGGATAATGAGGAGATGCAGACAGGAATTCGGAACTACCAAAGTAATTAAAAATATATATTTCAGGGAAATACATGAGACTGATAAGTGCAAGATGAGTTAGCTATGAGCCTCTACTTATGGTTTCCCCAAAGTGAGAAGTATGGGGAGGTTTCTGGGGCTGAGAGAGCTGCAGGCTGATGGGGACCAGGGTGGAGCCATAACTAGGCAGCAGGGACCAGGAGACCCTGGCCAAGAAGTGTGGGGTAAGACTGGGGCAGGGGTGGGGGGCAGCCACTGAGGGTGGGAACTGTAGGCAGTCCTAGAGGAGAGAGCTTTTCCAGAACTGGGTAATTGCAAGGCTAGAATGTAGCAAAAAGCTGGTTAGTTTCAAGAAGAAAAAAAAAAAGCATCCAAAAGGACTAAGAGCAGAGCACACGTGAATCATGACACCAGGACTCCAGGAAGTGTTCCCCCAGCCATGGCTCTCTGACTTGCCTTTGGGGCAAGGTGGGAAGGTCTTGGATCCTCCTTGATATCACCTACATCAGTTTGTCCATCTGTTGGTCTTCATGTTCCTCCCAGATCTAGACCTACTAAGTTTTTTAAAGATCCAGAATTTCAACCAGTGTCCCCTCCTGGACCAACACATTTGTTTCATGCCAGTTCTGTATTTTTATTTTTGGAGGTATACTTCCAAAGTTTCTAACAAACTGCAAGATGGGGACTATCTTATGGGTGAAGAAAGGACTCTATCCTTACAGAAAGCCTGTTGTTTTTAGATTTAGTAAAAGTTTCTATCAACTAGGATATGAGGACCATGAGGGCAGGAGCTCGTTATATTCTCCTTGGAGTTCAGAGCACTTCCCATGTAATAGGAGCCCCCTCCCCAAAGTTTTCATGAAATAGTGAACAACTGTCATGATGACAAATCAGAAAGGTTAGTCCCTTAGGAAGGGGCTGCCAGAAAGGGTGAAAATGCAGCTGGGGAGGTGGAGTAGGTGTTTCATGAAGGTCCTTCAAGGCCAAATAAAGGACAGTATTTTGAAGGTTTTGAGAAGTCACTTAGGAGATAATAGTCAGGCCATGTGGAGGTAGGTTGATGGCGTTGAGGGAATCCATTTGAGTGATGAGCTAAGGCAATGCCAGTGGGACAGAGCACCAGGCATGTCTCCGGACCTTGTTTGTTCAGCATAGTGTCAAAAGTTAAAATCGAGTAGGGTCAGCTGGCAAAATCTGCTGGCCACACAAGAAGGGGATCTCTGGCTTTCTTTGAAGATGGCCATGGTAGTCTTCAAAGTACATTCAATTCTACTGGCGTAGTCGTCTAAACTATTTGTTCCTTCTCTTCAAGCCAGTCTTTCAACCAGGAGAATTGTTTTTGAGTCACATCTATTTGGGGAAGGACAAAAATGTGTCTGAAAAGCCCAGCAGGTTCTCATATCTCTTCTTGCTCTGGGAGATTAAAGTCCACCAGCAACGTGACCTACCTAGAAATGCTCCCTTAGATAACCCTGTGCTATGTTCTGAGTCTCCCAGTGGATCTGTGTAGCACAGGGGTTCCATTTTAATGGCTCTTTTCTTTCCAAAGGAAGTATTACTTTGCAGGAAAACCCAACCCAACAAAACAAACAAACAAAACCCTCCAGAACTCATCTCCATTCCTTTCCCTTCCTCTAGCCTAGGCTAAAATGTGTCTGTGCCAGGTTTGCTCCTAGAGCTTTGAGGCATCAATTAGTTGAGCACCGTCTGTTGTCACTCAAGGACCTTCCCAATCTGGCCCTAACTTCGTTCCCGCATTTATCCCCCACCATCCTCCCCAGGGCCCTGTGAGTTCCCTCTTGACTCATCAGCTTCCCTGGAAGCACATCATTAGATAATTTGGCATCACTGAAGGAGAACAGAATATGCCGCTCCAAAAGATGTCACCTTGGCCCGCTGATTATTTTGAATTGAGCTTACTTTAGAAATTATTGGTGCAAGAAGGATCCTCGGATCATCTTTTGTTCCTCTTAAAGCAGGAAATAAATCCTCCTTGTGAAAAGTGTGCTCCTTGTACCAGGAGGATTGAAGACATCCTTATCACCAGACTTAGGAATTTAGGGCCAAGAGGGCTGCATGAAGAACACTTGTCACTTCTTAACTAGTTTATTCCCCCAAGCCCAAAGCCCTTCATCTGGTCAATTCTTTTTTTTTTTTTTTTTGTTTTTAATATTTTATTTGTTTATTTAACAGAGAGAGAGAGAGAGAGAGAGAGATATCACAAGTAGGCAGAGCAGCAGGCAGAGAGAAAGGGGGAAGCAGGCTCCCCGCTGAGCAGAGAGCCTGATGTGGGGCTCGATCCCAGGACCCTGAGATCATGACCTGATCTGAAGGCAGAGGCTTAACCCACTGAGCCACCCAGGCGCCCCCATCTGGTCAATTCTTTAGAAATGTAATGTTTCTTTGTCTAAAAGGTATAAAAGCTGTCAGCTTTGGTCACTTGAGTATCCTATTTTTTT
>PISX010014374.1:28295-53352 GCA_004024625.1 Mellivora capensis
TATCCAAATTTTCAAGATTCACTGTATAAATTTGTCAGTCTGAGCATTTACCTGGGCACCTATCTTCCTAAGTGAACACACAGGGATATGTTCAGTTGTTGGTGTACAGTGCACACTCTTTGTTGAGTGTACTTGATTGTAAAGTAAAGTGGAATTGTAGAGGAATGTTCTGGTATAGGGTAGGGGAGGCCAGATCCCAAGGACCCGGGCTGGGAATTCCGAGTTGTCTGGCAGGCAGGTCCTCCCAGTGGTAGCAAATAGATTCCTGTGTACACTTAAGGTTTCTTTGCTAGCACCGGTTTCCAGGAGAGGAAGGGAGCAGGAGAGGAGGTAAGGGTATGGGGGAGGAAGCTTAGTATATATAGGTTGAGAGTTTGAATCTGGACTCTCGAACTTACTGGCTATGTGAGCTTGGCAAGTGCCTGGACCTCTCTGAGGCTCAGTTTTCTCTTCTATGGAGTAGAGAAATAAGGATATCTATCTTGCTGTGTTGTGAAGTTCAATGAGATGATACATTTTTAATACTCAAGTGAGAAAGTGTTGCTTTCTTTCTACTTGGAAGGCAGCGTTTTCTGTCTGGGTGGTATTTGCCAGCTTTCCATCAATCATGCGCGATTCTCCTCGAGACTTTTACCATATCATTGGCAAAGATCAAACATCACTGTACTCCCATTTAATTTTAAAAAGTAAACTCATTCTTACTAACAGAATACATTTGTTTGGGAAGGAGACTGTATCACTCCTATAACCATAGGATAACTATAAAAACAAACACAATGAAAACAACACAGTGTTTTGTTACTGATGTTTGGCCAGATTCTGTTCACTTTGTTGCAAAAGGGGGATTCGTGAGTTAGCAGGTAGGTGGTAGAGCTATGCTGGTCCCCCAAAGATTTTGATGTCCTTGACCATCAAAAGGGATTGAAAGAACAGTGAAAAAATACAATCACCCTTTCTCTATGTGATTCAATGCTACTTAACACTATGCTTGAACACCTTATGAAATCATGTCAGTTCCCACAGAAAACAGTGTCTTTTACTTTGGGAAATGCCAGCCTTGAGCATCAGTTATTTGGGAACACAATATTAACCCATGACTGCAGGGATGTGGGTCAGGGTCAGGATCTCCAGAGAAGGAAGCTGCCATGGGGTGGTGGGGAGAGGTGTTCAAGACCCTGGCCTGAGGGTGAGGGGTGGAGGTGAGGATTCAGGGCAGACCTGCAGCAGAGTGGAGTGCTAAAAATCCAGAGGGTCTCACCTCAAAGGCTGCAGGTTTGCTGCTCAAGTGGGGTGAGGGTAAGGCTCTGATTGTTCTTGTGACTCTGTTATGCATTGCTGCAGAGGTGAGGGAATATGTAGAAATGCAGGTCTGGATTCTAGGCCTTTATATAATTATAGCTATTTTTATAAAGCTCTTACCAAAGTTTCTGAACATATTAACTCATTTAATTCTCATAACAACCCAATGAATAAAAATCTGAATTCTTTTCATTTCACACATGAAGAAACTGCAGCCTAAAGGCTAAATAACTTGCTCTCATTTTCTGAGCTTGTAAGCAGCAGAGCTGGTATTGGTAAATGTATGTGGTGGGCAAGAATTTGCTTTATAACATTACCCAAGGCAAGAAAGAGCATTAAAAGTGTGTCTGTCTTTCTTTCCTTCTTTCTTTTCTTTCCTCTTCTTTTCTTTTCTTTTCTTTCTTTAAAATCAAATCGCAGTAGTGGTAGTAAGGTGGCCATCATCAGTCTTTGTTAGGGCTCCCTTCTCCATCCCCGTGGACCACTTAAGTGGTCCCACAAACAGTGGGGTCACCTGGCTCTTAGCCCATGGCTGTGGCCCCCATGGTTTTCCTTGTTCTTCCTGCTACTCAGGGCTGCCACAGGGGCAAGCTTTGTGCCCTCTGCTAAGCAGTTCCTGTCTGGATGAATGCAGTGACACCGCTCAACAAGTCCTGATTCTGTTTACAGACTGTACGCCCAGCTGGGACCTGTGTTGCTGGTCCCAGGGCTGCGGGATTAATAGTCTCCATAGATTCCCCCCAGCTCTCCCCCATCCTGCAAGAGGGACTGGAGTCCATCTCTTCTCTGGAGACTCAGTCCCTGCTTCTCAGAATTTCCCTCCGCCAGAGCTTGGGCACCCCCTCTACTAGTCAAAACACCAGCCCCTCTTCCTCTTCCCTTCTAGCTTAGCTCCTGGATCGGTCTAATTGTCTGAAGACTTGGTTGAAGGCGTCTTTGGCCTTGCCCTTGAATCAAAACACACACATACACACACGCAAATATTACCTGTTTCCAGTAGAAAGAAGAACATAGGGTAGATCTTCTTGACCTTGAGTTAGCACAAAATTGCCCAGAGAACTTGCTAATAAAATAGATTTCTGTCCCCTTTTTGTTTCAAAGGATTTGGGATGGGGCCCAGGAAGCTGTATTTAACTGGCATGAAATGATTTTGCTGCAGGTGATTTGAGAACCACACCATGGGAATCATTGACCTGCCTTTAGCACACAAGAAGAGCCAAGAGGGAGAAAATTAGCATTTCAGAGGGTAAAAGGCAAACATTAGCACCTTGACAAATCAACCTGTGTAATATAAATACATATTTGCAATATATAATATTATGGAAACTATTGGTATAATGATAAGAATATATTATTTGCTTGGCAATTTCAACTACTCTTATGGTGTGATCATTTTTTTCTGAAGAAGTCCTTCAAAAAACATAATTTTCATAACACCATAATATTTAACTGTGTAAGTATGCTAACATTTATTTACCTATTCCCTGTTTTTTAATAGATGTTTGTTTTCCAGGTTTGATGTTCTAAGTAATGCTTTGATCAACATACGTCTCCGTGTGTTATTCTCTTGCCTTTGTATCTTAAAAATGAAGAACGATTCTGAACATCCCTAGTATTTTCAAGGATTTAGTATTGCTTTGAAATACTTTGTTATCTTCCTATCTGAAAGATCAGGTGTTTTGGTCTGTGTTTAATAATCAGTTGTTTCTCATACCTTGGGAACAAGCTTTCTGTTTTAACACAATGGAAATAGCTAAGAAGGGAGGGCAGTGTACTTTCCATGTCATACTAATGAGCAAATGCAGTTATAAGTGAGACAGGGACAGTGATTCTGGGGAGCCTCAGAGAACGCTGTCTCCCAATACCAGCCAGAAAAGTCTTGGTATTTGCAGCCCAGGGGTTGATGTAACTTACCCTAGAATCATCAAGCAATGTGTTTCGAGGAGTACTGCAGGTGGTTAAAACATATGTTATGGTCAGGAAGTTGATAACAAATAACTCAAGCCTTCCTGAGAACCCCTGCACCACACCATCTCAGCTGGGAGCTTGATAGCAGTAGAAGGCCAGTTAGGGAAGCAAAGAAATGAATAGGTCCTTGTGGAAGGTGGCATCTTCAGGACATCAGTTGGGCTGACTTTTTTTTTTTTTTTTTAACAAAGGTAAACTAGTTGGTCTATTTACAGAAAGTGTAAGGTCACTCTGGCCCATGGGCCATTTTAGACTTGCTTTCAGCCTGACATAGAATAAATACTAACCTTTAATGAGCAAACATTTTCAAAGACCTTCTGTGGTTAAAAACCCATGTTTGATGTTGGAGATGCAAAAATAGGTTAAAAAAAAAAACAACAAAAACCCAGTGCATTATCTGTCCCAGAATTGCTTACAACCTCTTGGCAGAGAGACACATAAACAATTATAATAAAATATGATAAGAGAGATATCATGAGACCTCTTGAAGTAATTCTAAATGTTTAAGTATAAAGAGCCATCGAATTGCCAAAAATGGCTTATGAGTTCATAAATGTTCCTTTTAATTTTAAAAAGATACTATTCCTAGATATTAAAATAATAACAATTATGTTTTAAATATTACTCTGATGGTTCAAAGCATTGTCACAGATACTGGAAAGGACCTGAAGAAGTCACTTAGTACAGCCACTCCTTTTAGGGACCTCAGAAAGTGAGTGAATCATTCAATGTTCCCCAGTGACTTGATGGTAGAGATAGGACTATAATTCAGGTCTTCCTTCCAGTGGTCCAGTGATCTTTCTCTTCCCCAGCCTACAGTATTTTATACCGAGTCCCCCTGCCCTCTCTTAGTACTCATTTTTGGTATGACCGACACAATTTGTATGAAAACTCGAGGAAGAGGTGCCTCAAATGCTAACCGACACATTGGACATCTCATTAGTACCCACTGGAGTTTGTCGACTTCCCTATTCATGTAAAATAGAATTATAGCAAGCTTCTCAAGGGTATAATAACCTTCTCAAAGGTATAACTCAAGTTATACATTTATATGCCTCAGTTTTCCCTAAACTCCTGCCAAATACTTTCAGGAGTACACAAGTCTAGTTCGTGTGTTGGTGTACTAGTCCTTCTGGTCCAGGTTATCCTACCTTTTCTTCTGCCTTGATTCACTGGGATGAATCCTCCTTCAAGGCCAATTGTAACTGAGGGTACAGCTGCTATTGAGGGGCCAACGAGAGTGCCTAGCTTTCTGGGGTGGGTGCTGAGGACACTAGTATCTTTGCTAAGAGGGCCGTCTTCTCTTATTGCTTGTGCTGAAGTTGCTATATTCCAGGCTCTTGGTACATCACCAAGATTTGACTGAATCTGGTGAAAAATCTGAGTTTTCCCTTCCTTCAGTTGTGACTCACTGGGCTGTGACCAGGTTGTGCTCTCCAGTTCTCTCTTCCAATAGGAAGCTCTTAGCCCCACATGCAAATCGTCTTTGGGATGCTCACCAAGTGGGCTCTCAAGATATGAGAAAAATCCTAGCATGAAGAGACCTTGGACTCGAGGCATAAAATCAGTACCTAACTGGAAGAGCCTGGATTCCATGGATGTTAACACAAGTTCCAAGGGAAAAAGAGGCTGTGATCATGGGAAACACTGATTTCAGCCAGTGAAGTAGATTTATTTTGGTGGGGGAAAGAACAGCAGCTTTCTTCTGAGGTATAACGTAAGTAACGTTAATCCACTCATGAGTGTAGGAATCAATGATTTTTTTTTTTTAGCAAACTTATGAAGCTGTCCAACCGTCACAAAATAATCCAGTTTTAAAACATTCCTGTCATTCCCTCCAACCCACATTTCCCTAAGTTTACTTACAGTCAATCCCCACTCCCACCCAGAGACTTTCTGTCTCTGTGGATTTGTCTGTTCTGGACATTTCATGTAAGAGGAGTCCTATAATATGTGGTCTTTGGCATTTGGCTCCTCTGACTTGGCGTATTGTTGTTTTTGTTTTTTTTTAAGATTTTATTTATTTGACAGAGAGAGAGAGAGAGAGAGAGATCATAAGTAGGTAGAGAGACAGGCAGAGAGAGAGGGGGAAGCAGGCTCTCTGCTCAGCAGGGAGCCCGATGTGGGGCTCAATCCCAGGACCCTGAGACCATGACCTGAGCAGAAGGCAGAGGCTTTAACCCACTGAGCCACCCAGGTGCCCCTGGCATATTGTTTTTGAGGCTCATGTATGAATTATGTATCAGTACTTTGTGCCTTCTTTTTGCTGGTGATTATCCCATTGCCTGGCTATACCACATTTTGTGAAGGATACTTGTATTATTCCCAGTTTGGGGCTGTTATAAATTATATTATCAGCATTCCTGTATTAGTCTTGGGTGGACTTTTTTTTTTTTTAAATTTATCTCAGGCAGATACTTAGGATGAATGGCTGGCATATTTTGTAAGCACCTGTTTAACATTTTAAGAAACTGCCACACTGCTTTCCAAAGGAGCTGAGTTCTTCATCCATTCTTCATCATTCAGCACCTACGGGTGAGGGCTGCAGTTCAGCAACGCCTCAGCCCACCCTTGCTATTGTCTGTCTGTGGATTGGAGCTGTTCCGATGGGTACGGGGTGCAGCTCACTGTGGTGTTAAATCAGTATCTTTTCAGATCTTTCACAGACAGGAACCTAGGAATGTTCAGTTTGAATCTCCAGAAGAGAATAGTGAATGGGATATGCCATGTTTCCTGAACTTATTTGCTCCTGGAACTCTCTCTGTTCCCCCTACGCCTCCCGAAATGAGCTTATGAAGGCCCTAACGTTCTAGAGCACCCGTTTTGGGAAGCATTACATCATTCTATTCTGATACTATTTTTAGCTTTGCTCTCTGTGATATTTAGTTACACACAAGGATTTACCACACAGTGATGCTGAGTCGAACAGCACAGACTCAGAGGTTCAGAGAATGTGAGAGGTGAGAGAAGAGGCTGATGAGGTTCGGGCTGGCATGCGTCAGAGAGGGAGCGGTTCTCATGAGGAACGAAATGCCAGTTCGTTTTTCTCTGTACTTGGTTCCCCGGCGCGGCCCAGATGGACCCCCACATCTCAAGCTGGGCTGGGCTCACATTGAGATGCTGGCTACACTTTAATTGTCAACGCTCCATCAGATAATGATCACGATGACAGAACAACGATGATAATCAGATCAAATTTACATCAGTCACATCTGTGCCGGGCACCACGCTAAGCATTCTTCATGGATTATCTCACATGGGTGCTTTTATTACAACTGCTTTACAGATAAGGAAATTGAGGCCTGGAGTGGTAAAGAGCTTGTGCTCAGGTCATAGGGTGTGGCGGAGTCGGGACTTGAACTGGGGCCCTCTGATGCCCGAGTTTGTGCTCTTGGGCCCCTGTACTCTGTGTCCAACCACCCTACCCAAAAAGGCAATCTGAAAGAAGTCTGGAAACAGATTTTCATTTTGGTTATAAAGCACCTGGAGGATTCTGGAAAGATTTCCAGTCTAGAGTTTGCCCCCCAAGCATCACCACTGTCCCAGTCACCTCACCTTCTCCTTGTCTGCTGATGGGAAATGCACCATCTGTTCTCCTGTGGGAGTCTCCTCGCGTCTGTCCTTTTCTTCCAGTCCCACGGCCACTACCTTTGTCCTGGCCTCATCTCACCTCTGGAGTTAACCTCCCCACCATGAAATTTCTACCTCTTTTCATTGTTCCCAGGTTTTCTCTTAAAAACCGGGTCACCTATTCCCACAAGGGAGATCTTTCTAGATCCCTGCTCTGTGTGACAGGCTGCTCTGCTCACTTCAACAACTGTTGTGGCTCCCTTTGCTCAGAGGAAGATTCCCAGTCCCTGAGCAGGGCATTCAGACTGACTGCTCTTCACGGCTCCATTCTATCGCCTCTAAGTCTCCCTTCTTGGTTCGACCACTGTCGGCAGGTGTTTCACTGCTGCCCAAACAAGCTTAGTCATGTTCTCTCCATGACTTTGCTGATCCTTGGTCTCCAGGACACAGTGGCCTCTCTCCTTCTGGCTTCTCTGAGCCCTTTTCTGCCCTTGACAGTCCCCAGCCTCTAGGATGCTATTCCAGCACATCCCATAATGACCCATTCCTCTTCTAAACTCCTGGGAGAGCCTACAATTGTGATGTCTTCAGCATCAGTCTTGTGAAATGAGTTCTTAATAATAGCCCTTGCCTCATAGGGTTGTTGTCCTGGTTAAAAAAATGGGATGCACGTGATACACTTGGCCTAGTACCTGGGACAAAGCCACAAGGCAAGTTTTCAATAAATAAAAGATACTATTATTATTATTATTTTAAAAAAGATTTTATTTATTTATTTGTCAGAGAGTGAGCACAGGCAGACAGAGAGGCAGGCAGAGGCAGAGGGAGAAGCAGGCTCCCTGCTGAGCAAGGAGCCCGATGTGGGACTCGATCCCAGGACACTGGGATCATGACCTGAGCCGAAGGCAGCCGCTTAACCAACTGAGCCACCCAGGTGTCCCAAAAGATACTATTATTAATAATCAAGATTGTCATTTTTATTACTGCACGCATGACTCTGGAGGAATGGATGTCTTGAGAATGGGGCTCAGGTCATGTCATATCTATTCCATTGCCTGAAACACCAGAGATCCTGGGGGATGTTCATGCAGGATGGGCGCACAAAGCCTAATCTGAGGGTCAGAGGCTTGATGCCACTCTTGGCTCTGCAGGGAATGGGATGTGTGACCTTAACTTGTCTATTTGGAGTCCATTCTCTTCCCGTTGTGCCCCCTCCCTAATGCTTCAAATCCAATCTCTGATGGTTGGTATTCTGTGTTAACTTGGATACCTTCTTTAATCCTCCCTAACCCTCATGCATCCATAAAATGGAGAGAATGGTTTTGCTTCATGATAGGCTGTGAGGATACACGGTTATTGCTTTTCAGTCAATAGTTGCTCTCATGCTTATTCTCTTATTGCTGGTTAGAGGATAAACACTTGGCTTGTTAATGTTGTTGAGTTAGTTCATTTCCTGGGGCTGCCTTAACCGAGTACAAGAATGTGGGTGGCTTAAACAAAGAAATCCACCATCTCATGGTTCTGAAGGCTAGAAATCCACAGTGAGGGTTGGTTCCTTTGGAGGGCAATAAGGGACACTTCTCTTCTATCTTTGGGTAGCCTCAAGCACTGGTTTGTAGATGGTGCTCTCCCCAAGTCATGTCGTCTTCCCTCTCTTCAGATCGCTGAGTCCAAATTTCCCCTTTTAATAAGGTCACCGGTCATCCTGAATTAAACCCCACCCTAATGATCTCATCTTAACTCAATTACTTCTAGAAGGACCATATTTCCAAATAAGGTCATATTCTGAGATACTTGGGGGTTAGCGCTTCAATACACCTTCTTGGGGATTCACATTGAAAGTGATTAATGGTTGTATTCTCTGGAAAATGCTTTGCCGGAAAAATAACTTGGCATTTCTCAATGGAAGAGAAAACAACCCCCAACACCTGATGGTGACTCCTCCTTACTCGACTGCCCTCGCCATCTGTAGAAGCTCATTTCACTGCATCAGATGAGTAGAATTATCTTCGACAGAGATCTCCTTCTTTCCACAAAGTCAGTCCCAGGACCTCTGCCCCTGATGACATTTCCCACATATACTTTTAGAATTGCAAATCTATCACTTTTGGTTCATGACATTCTTTGCAGAGCCCCCAGGATGGAAATAACACACCAGATCTCAGGCAGTTGGCATTCTTTCCCCGTTTTTTTTTTATAGCACTCTGTAAAACTCACATGCTGTTTACATGTGATTTATATTCCTCCTGGGGTTCCTAAATGGATATAATAAAAACAGATTTAGAATATTAATCTGACATGGTTCAGGCCAGCATGGTCCAATACAATTTTATTTACTGGGGATGGTAAAAAATCTGAAAAGATAAAGTGAGAATCAGTCCTTAGTAAATCTTTCTTGCTGGCCCTTATGACACTGTCCCTGGGAAGGCTGTCCATTGGAGTCCTTGGGATGTTTGTGGGAAATGTAGGTTTCCAGGTCCCACCCACCATTCTGTAAGTTCTAAGTCTTTGGAGGAGGGGTCCTGGGATTTGCATTTCTAATAAGTCCCTCAAATCCCTGTGGTCCTGGCCCACCCTACCTTTGAGAACCACTGGTCTCCAGCACCACCCAGAAAAAAGTGTGTTTTGTTTTTGAGTCGCATGAGTTCCAGAGCTAGAGTCTGTCCAGGGCTGAAGGTGAGGAGAGCCAGGCAGGTAGGCATGGGTCAAGGGGATGAGTGTGTCCCATCTGTTGTGGGGTGGCATCTGCTGTGTGGATTTCAGATGGGACAGGGAGGACTATGAAGGTTGAAGGTACATACATACAACAGCAGGTGAGTTGAGCTGGGGAATAGGTTTCTGGTGGCCCCAGTGAAGGGGTCCAGCAGCCAGGGAGAGCTGAAATGGGGTCAGGTGTCTAGGACACCTTCCTTCCTTCCACCCCTGAGGGCCACACAGGGAGCAGCTGGGTCTCCATGTCCCTCCTGGAAAGCTATGTGAAAACTCAGACCCTAGAGCTTGAACCAGCCCCTCTGCATGCTCTGGGAATCTGCATTCTAAAGCTCTCCAGGTGATCTGATGTGACAGTCCCTCTGAACAGCATTTGGGAAGCACAGGGACCATGGAAAGAATGGACTTTGGGAATCAGTGGGTCTGGCGTTGAGTCCTCACTGTTTGATCTTGACCTAACTCCAGCTGAGCTACGGTTTCTTTATCCATAAAATGAAAGTACAAATACTTTCTTCTTGTTCTGATCATTGTGATGATTAGGGAGAAGGGACGTGACACATTGAGCACAATTTCTGGCACACAGTAGGATTCATGTAGTGGTGGCTCCAAGCCTTGTGAGAACTGAGATTCAAAGGATGTGATTGGGACAAAGGGTGCCAGTCGCTGGGCATGAGAATCAGCAGGTGGTCTCGGGGATTGGCCTTGGCTCTGGTAATACTGGGTCCTGATTTCTACAGTTGGAACTAGGAAAATAAAAGAGCAACAATCATGTCAGGGCTAAAATAATATTTCCCACGCAGGTCTGATGCTGTCGCAAGCATTTTACGAACAACCTTATGAGTCAGTTACTATTGTTATCCCCATTTTACAGATGAGAAAGCAGAGCCTCAGAGAGAAGTAAGCATGGTCACACAGCCCTGATGTAGCAGCATCATGCTCTCCAGCTTTGGGTCTTCAACAGCTTTTCCTCCCTAGTTAAGCCAAGGACGAGATCAGAGGGGCCCTTGAACCAAAGTGCTGAGTCTCAAAGTGAGCTAGGCCTTTGGAGATATGGTCCTGGAAGTTTGCCACCACATTCTAGATATAAAATCGCATACCCACCTCATAACAAAGTTAGAAAAGCTGGCATTTTTCTAGCAGAAGCCAAGCTGTAATAAACAAGCCCTGTTGCCACAGGCTTGATAAATTCTAACGGAAAATCCTGTAACACAAAATCGTCTCATATTGAGAATCCCTTGCCCACTTTCTGTTTCCTTCTTTTGTAAGAGTTGACCCCTTTCATAGGTTACTCAGCACTTCCCAGGGCCTCTCTGACCACTGTTGTTTCTCCCCTTCTTCTTTGTCTCACTGATTCAGTCCTTATTCATTTGATACGAATCCAAATGTCTAATCAAAATTTCCCCCATCTAGCACCTGAAGCGCTGGCATTTGTAAACATATTTGTTTCACTCTGAGAGTATTTTCAGAATTTCCATATTTTGTGACACTCCTCTCTCCCTTTTCTGTACTCCCAGGGCATAACCTTCAATAGCAGAACAAATCAGGCCTGCTAGCAAGCTACCAAGTCCTGTGGGATCCTTGTCAAGGAAAACAGCTGGCCCCATTTCTAATCAACATCTCCCTGCAAAACACTGCTGGGTCACTGAAGGAGACCAGACCAGAATTTGGAACTTTCCAAAGACTTCCAATAGATATTGAACACAAAAAGATACTTATATTGTCTTTGCATCAGCCTGCTCTGTTTGGGAGACAAGGGAGAGAATCGCCCAAGAAGTCACACACACAGTTTCCAACTTTAACACCTCTGTACGTATGATGGATGATGGTTATCGAAACAGCCCAAACCTCTACCACGGTGCAAGAGATATAGCTCGAGAGGCGACCCGGCAGTCCCGGAACCAAGGGATGGATGACTACAAGTATCAGGACAGCTATGAGGGGTATGCCACCAGTGATGGCTATTACCGTGGCAACGAATCCAACCCAGAGGAGGACGCACAGAGTGATGTTACAGAAGGCCATGATGAGGACGATGAGATCTATGAGGGCGAGTACCAGGGCATCCCTCACCCAGATGATGTCAAGGCCAAGCAAGCCAAGATGGCGCCCTCCAGGGCAGATGGCCTTCGGGGCCAGGCTGACCTGATGGCCGAGAGGATGGAGGATGAGGAGCAGTTGGCCCACCAGTACGAGAACATCATTGATGAGTGTGGCCATGGGCGTTTCCAGTGGATCCTTTTTTTCGTCTTGGGTTTGGCTCTGATGGCTGATGGAGTGGAGGTGTTTGTGGTCAGTTTTGTCCTGCCCAGTGCAGAGAAGGACATGTGTTTGTCCAGGTCCAAAAAAGGAATGCTTGGTAAGTAAAAATTCCCAAAGATCATTCTCTTTGTGGCATTAAATTATGCAGGGGAAAGAGCAGTAAAACTTGTATAGCATCTGTCACTGTTGGGCACCTTCAGTCTGTCACGATGCCCTTGCAAAGCTCTCACTTTACTTCCCTTTGTCTTGAAGGCATTTTTAATCTCAGAGAAAATTAATTGGCTCAAGTTTACCCAGCTAATAAGTATAAGAACTTGGATTCTTGCTCAAGTCTCTCTAACTCTAAAGTTCTTAGTTCTTTTTCCAAATTTTATTGCCTTTTTGAGGGTGAAACCTCTCTCGTCTTCATATTAAACCACCTTCCATATCCAAATGACAAATACATTTTGTGAGTGGTAGGCCAGAAGGCCTCTTCCTCCCAGCTCTCTCTGTAGAATCTGGTGGCATCTGGTCCCAGTTTCTCCTGTGTGCAAGTGTTAGTGGGCAGACTGCCCATGTACCTTGGGGATGCACTCTGGGTTGAGCTTTCCCCCCCGGATCCCCTGCAGGCCATTGGAAACCACGCTGTGAAGCACAGATGGATTCCACAGGATGGAGGACCAGCCCTGCAAATCAGTAATGAGACTGGCACCATGAGAGCCAAGCCTCAGATATTGGGGCCTGAGACATAGAGGATTTTGTGAAGTTAGAGGGAAGATGGGCACCAATGGTATGGTGTAGAAGAGGTTTACCATAATACAAACAAGGATTTGTCTTGGTCATTCAGTGCCTTGGAAACAAACCCATTCTCTAGATGTAAAGTCCATGCAATTGATTACTTAGCAAACATACAATTATTGAGAACTTCCTACGAGTCATGTTCTTAAGAATCCTCAAGAATTCAAAACCTTTCTAGCAACTTATTTCATTCATACAACAAATATTTATTATGTGTATACTGTGTGCCAGTCTCTGTGCTCAGTCCTCGGGGAGAAAATATTGAACCAGATAGACATAGTTCTGGCCTCTCAAGGGACTCACACACAGTAGGACAAGTAGGCATTAGCAGACACAGAGAGTTATTTAATTACTGTAGAGATAAGTGCTACGAAATACCTTGTAGGACTCTCCTCCCCAGGACTTGCTTTAAAGCAAGGATTGGCAGCGGTGCCTGGGTGGTGCGGTCAGAAGCATCTGACTCTTGGTTACCACTCTGGTCCTGATCTCAGGGTCCCGATCCCAGGGTTGTGAGATCTTTAGGCTCCGAGCTCAGCCTGGAGTCTGCTTCAGATTCTCTCTCCCTCTCTCTCTGCCCCTCTCACTCATGCTAAAATTTTCCACTAAATAAATAAATCTTAAAAAAAAAAAGCAATTGTTGGCAAACATTTTCTATAAAGGCCCAGAGAGTAAATATTTCAGGCTTTGCAGATCCAAATAGTCTCTGTTATCGAGTCTGTGTTGGTAGCACAGAAGCAGCCATAGACAATACACAAACACATGGGCCTAACTGTGTTCCAATAAAACTTTATTTATGAAGAAAGACAAAGGGCCAGATTTAGCCTATGGGCTGTAGTTTGCCAGCCCTGATTTAAAGCCACTCTGAATGAGATTGGAATATAAAATAAAAAAACACCCGCAATAGAGAGTTATTCCTGGAAGCTTTTTAAAATTTGTTTAATCCACTTATGTGTAACTAAGGGGCCATTTAAAATGATTAAACTGTGTCATATATGACCAGTAGGGAACTGAAAGAGATTGAGTTTGTACAAATAGTAGAATTGACTTAAGGAGCAAAGCTATCACCCGAAGTTTTTAAACACCATTAGAATTTTAGTTGCTTTTTTAAAATTGTATTTTTATTTAAAAAATTCTGCTATGTGCTTTTAAGTTTGAATCCATTTTTTTTTTTTTTGGTAAGGGCAAAAACCAAAACAAACCCAAGCCCCAAACCAAACCATACATCCCCAGTTGATCTAAACATTTGCAAGCCCTTAATTTGCTTTGCGGTATTCTCAACTGACACCCTGGGTCCCTGTTAGGCCAAGTTGGCAATGTCAGTAACAATTTCATGCCCTCTTGGTCTCCCTGCCACCCTGCTGCTTGGCAACCTCATTAACAGAGCTGTGGTATGGTTGGAGCTCCTTATGGCTCCCAGGGCAAATGCTGGGAGTCGAGGGAATGTGGTCCTAATCTGGAGAGCTCGTATTTGGGCAATTTTTCTTTTGGGGGTTGCCAAGAAGACGCTATGACTCAGCCCAAGGGTAGGCAGGCTACCTGAGCAGAGATGGACTTCCTATGCACTTATGCCCCCCCCCCCCGCCCCCTGGTGTGGTCAAGGAAATGGATCCAGGGCTGTAGGTGATGGGAAGGTCTCCAGGGGCCAGCACTTTCACACACTGCTTCATTTGACCTTTAGGGTCACCACAGTGATTAGAGGAGTTTCATACCATTTGTACATGTCAGGAAATAGGCTCAGAGATCTATATTCTAGGTTACACAGTAATTGCTAGAGCTGGGATTTCAACCCAGGTTTGTCTGATTTCAAAGTCTTCATTCATTCTACTCCACCATCCTGCCTTTCTCTCCTACATGGTCTTTGGAAAAGAGGACGTGCCTGCCATGGGGCAGGCCTTCTTTCCATGTCATCAAGGACCGTGTAGATTGTTTATAGGACCATAGGTTACTTCCAACAGAGAGGTGACATGGTGTGAGAAATGATGCTGTGGGCGCTGGAGTCTGGCCACTAGGCTTTGGCCACTGGCTATATCATTGATCAGTTAGTGACCTTGGGCAAGTCATAAATTCTCTGAGTTTCCCATAGATGGAATAAGGGGAAAGCATTTTGTGTGTGTGTGTGTGTGTGTGTGTGTTAGAGAGAGAGAGAGGACTGAATGAGATAAAGCTGGTAAAGCAGCCAGCTCTGCACAAAGCCTAGACAACTCTTAGGTCTTGCTATTTTGTATCTTGACATTCTCCTTCCCCGCATTTGTGACAAGTTATAGCTGCAGTGACGTAATGGAGCTCCATGCACCCTGGAGCTGGGCAGCCTGGGTTTGAGTCCTTGCTCTGCTAATTCTTAGGAGGGTGATTTGAGGAAAGTGGTTTAGCTTCTCTGTGCCTTGGTTTCCTTGTCTGTAAAATGGAGATGACAATGGGATTTACTTTATAGAGTATTGGGAGGATTCAATGAGTTCTATGCATTTAACTTGCCTAAAACAGTGCTTGCATGTAATTGATGTTCAAGATATCTTCGTTGTTATTATTATTATTATTATCATTTATTATATGGTTGTTATTGTACTAAACTGATGGCTTGGTAATGATAAACCACCTAAATTCAGAGCTAGATCTTCTCAGTTGATGACATTGCACATTTCTTCAGGCCAAATTATTTTTTTTGTAGGCTTTTAAGGTCAAGCTGCCTTACGTTGGTTGGTGACAAGGCTTCCCCCCTTCTGTGCTAGCCTAGTTCTTTGTCTTTTTTTTTCCCCTCTGTTTATGTGTGTGTGTGTGTGTGTGTCCGTGTGCATGTGCATGCTTGTGTATGTTTATGACTTAATTTTTTTAGAGCAGTTTTAGGTTCACAGCCCAATTGAGAGGAAGGTACAGAGATGTCCCACATGGCTCCGCCCCTACACATACCTAGTTTCCCCCCATTACCAGTATCGCCCCCCTACCAGAGTAATACATTTGTTATAATTATTTAACCTATGTGGACACATCATTGTCACCCAAAACTTGTACTTGACTTTCAATTTAGGGCTCACTCGTGGTGTTATGCAGTCAGTGCATTTGGACGAATGCACAATGATGTGTATCCATTATTATAGTATCATGCAAGGTAGTTTCATTGCCCTAAAAAATCCTCTGTACTCTACCCATTCAGCCCTTTCCCAACTCCAATCCCTGGAAACCACTGATTTTTTAAAAAATTGTTTCTGTAAGGTGGTGCCTTTTCCAGAATATTCTATAGTCCAATCATACAGTATGTAGCATTTTCACATTGGTTTCTTTCAATTAGTAATGTGCATTTAAACTTGTTTCATGGCCTTTCATGGACTGATAGCTCATGTCTTTTTAGTACTGACTATGACCCCACTGTCAAGATGTGCCGCAGTTTTGGGATCCATTTATTTTATCCATTCACCTACTGAAGGGTATCTTGGTTGCTTCCGAGTTTTGGCAACTAGAATAAAACTGCCATAAACATCTGCATGCAGATTTTTGTTGGACATAGGTTTTTCAGCTCCTTTGGATAAATGCCAAGGAGTGTGATTGCTGGATCATATAATGAGAATACGTCTGGTTTTGTAAGAAACTGCCAAACTGTCTTCCAAAGTGGCTGTACCACTTTGCATCCCCACCAACAAGGAATGAGACCTCCTGTCGCTCTATGCCCTGGCCAGCATTGGGCACTGTTGGTGGTTCTGGTTTTTGGCCATTCTTGTAGATGTGTCTCCTTGTTGTTTTAATTTGCCTTCCCTGAGGACACACCATGTGGAACATCTTTTCACATGCTTGTTTACCAAATATGTATCTTCTTCTGTGAGTGTCTGTTAAGGTGATTGGCCCATTTTTAAAATCAGGTCGTTTCCTTATTGTTGAGTTTTAAGGGTTCTTTGTATGTTTTAGATAATAGTCCCTTACCAAGATGTGTCTTCTGCAAATATTTTCTCCCAATCTGTGACTTGTCTTCTCATTCTCTTCTTGACTCTCTCCTGAGCTTTTAGAAAGATGGGAGTTGAGCTCCTTCAAGTGCTGTGTTTTAGTGGGTCGCTCATCTAGAACTGTCTCACTTGGGGAAGAAAAAGTCTGTGAAAACGTTAGCATTGAAGGTTCTGCTCTGTTTGGTGTCAAGTGGTCATTTTCCTTCAAGACAAGGAGAATGCATTCATTTGTTAATTAAAATCTTCCTTGGGGCGCCTGGGTGGCTCAGTGGGTTAAAGCCTCTGCCTTCGGCTCAGGTCATGATCTCAGGGTCCTAGGATCGAGCCCTGCATCGGGCTCTCTGCTCAGCAGGGAGCCTGCTTCCTCCTCTCTCTCTGCCTGCCTCTCTGCCTACTTGTGATCTCTGTCTGTCAAATAAATAAATAAAATCTTAAAAAAAAAAGAAAATCTTCCTTCATTATTATTTTAAAAACTACTGAGTATTATCATATGCCTGGGACTCCCTCTGGTCGATGGCCACACAAAGCAGGCGAGTCGTAGCACCGAGTGAATTTTGTTCTTTTATATATGTGTGCTGACTTATTAGCATTATTATGTGAAGGGTATCTTGGTAGTTTATTATCAAACCAGAAGGAAAACTCTGCATACTACTTTTTGGGCTTAAGAAGTATTTTTCATGGAATAAAACTACTTTGTTTTCAAAACCACGACTTCCTTATGAACAGTATATCAAAGAAAATCAATGCAAGGCCAGGGCTTTCAGTAACTCCTTGTTTTCAGAATGTGGCTCAGAACATTTCGAGGATAGATGAGCCTAGCAAGGCCTGTCTGCCTGCTGCAGGACAGAGAAAAATGCTTTTATATTTTTGAAGTCCACTTAAAAAAGTTAAAAATTATGGAGAAGGCAGATATGCAATACTTAATGTCCACCTGTACCATGTATATAATCAAACTTATTTTTTTGCTGTTTTACGTTCTGCTTCTTTAAAATTCAATAAGCCAATATAGAGTACATCCTTAGTTTTTGGTGTAGTGTTCAATGATTCATTAGTGGCATATAACACCTGGTGCTCTGCTTTTTTTTTTTTTTTTTTTTTTAATACAAGTGTAGTTGACACAGATCAATGAGTTTTATTCTAAAGGCAGAACTGGAGCTCACACAAGAGATATGAAATATAAAACAGCACAGGGGAACTTGAAATGCCACATCCAATATTATCCCTCTGGCCCAAATATGAAGGAAACAAAGACCGTGTAAAGACTGGAGCCTGAGATCAGGCTGCTCTGAAGTCTTTCTCTGAGATTCCTTGCTCTTACGTGGTTGCCGAATGAATTCACATTTCTCTTTAATGCCCTTTGGTAAGGGCCTACTTAGCCAGAGCGACTCCATCTTGGTAAAACAGCCATTTTGTTGTTTGTGCAGTAAACTTAAAGACCCTGCCCCACCCCAGAGGAATTTACTTAGAAACAAGTCTGGGAAACCAATAAAATATGGCGGACCAGTTCCTGATAACAGAGCCCAAATACAAGGACGGGTCAGGCCAGGTGGAGACATCCAACCAGTAAAGCACACATACTATCTCCCTAACCACCACAGAATGTGGGCCCTGCCTCTTGGGCGCCAATTCTGACCAGAGTGATAGGCTAGTTCAAACAGCTACTATAGGGTAAATTGTAATTCGAATGGCCACCTGCGTGTGACCTAGCATGACTATGCAACTTTCTCTGTGTGTTACAATCTCATTGGCCAGGCTCAACCACAGGGCCTTTGCTCTATAAAAGCTAGTCTGTGAGTCTGGGGGTGGTCACTCTCTCCGTAAGAGACGGCCCCAGCCGGTCGGTTTGATTCTTGGTGCTGGCTCGAAATGAAATAAAGCTTTCCTTGACTTTCGCTTTGTATCAGTCTCTCTCCTTTGATCATGGACCCCATCACTTTCAGCTCACATGGATGTATTTTCCAGTTATATGTAAAAAATCATTCAAAGGGATGACGTTAAAGGTAGGTAGTTCAGGATTGTGTTTGGTGTTTTCAAAGGACACCCGCTTGTTGGCATCTCAGTCCCTTGTTCCCTTGCATTTAGTGCTGGTAACATGTAGGGCAAACCAGTGGCATCCTCCTTTGCCTGCATTGGGTCCACTGATGCCAATGTTTCTCTACAATTGCAAAAATACTCCTTAAGCTGGTGGATTTACAGTGGACCCGTCCCAGCTTCCTGCTGACTAAAAGAGAGTCCCATGGAAATTATAACAGGAATGAATGAGGGAAATTCTTAAGTAAACGGACGTACTTATTACAGGTGGAGGGGAAGTTGCAGGGTTGGGCATGGGCTCAATATGTGAGTAGCCCAATCCCTGTAAAAGTATCTAAAGCCTTTGATATCAGTCGTCCAATCAAGGGGTGCCTGGCATGGATCTTTCACAGAATCATCATGGGTTTTGTTCTGGCTGTATATTGCTGTGCATCAAACAAAGAAACAAACAAAGAAACATACATTCCTTGTAGAAACAAAACCTTCATATGATTTTCTTTGCTAATGAACCCGTGGTCTGGGCAGACATCTGGCCTTTGCTCTACTTGGCATTACCTGGGGCAACCAGAAGGTGGAGCTGGAATCATCTGAAGGCATGGCTGGTGCCAACTGGGGGCTGTTTGTGTTATATGGTCTCTCTACATCAACATGGTAGCTTTTAGACAGCTAGATTTCATACTTGTTGGCTCAGGGTGGCCAAGGTGCCTATTCTGAGAGAGAAAGACAAGCAAAAGCCATATATTTAAGTTTTTTATTTAAATTCTCATTATTTAACATACAGTGTAGTTTAGTTTCAGGTGTGTGATCTGGTGATTCAACACTTCTATGTGACACCCAGTGCTCATCAAGACAAGTGCCCTCCTTCATTCCTGACCCCTATTTCAGCCATCCTCCCACCCGCCTCCATTCTGGTCACCGTGGGTGTGTGCTCTATAGGTAAGAGTCTGATTCTTGGTTTGCCTCTTTCTGTCTTCTCTTTTTTTCCCTTTCCTCTTTTTTTATTTTCTTAAATTCCATGTATGAGTGAAATCATGTGGTTATTTGTCTTTCTCTGACTTATTTCACTTAGTTTAATACTCTCTAGATCCATCCATGTCATTGCAAATGACAAGATTTCATCCTTTTTATGGCTGAGTGATATTCCTGTGTGTGTCTATCACTGATTCAAAGGGATACATGTGCCCCAATGTTTATATATCAGCATTATCTATAATAACCAAATTATGGAAGCAGCCCAATTGTCCACTGATTGATGAATGGATAAAGAAGATGTGAGATATATATCTCTCTCTCTATATATACACACACATACATACATACATTTGTGTGTATGTGTGCGCGTGTGTGTGTATATATATATGTATGTATATATATATATACATATTGGTTTTTTTGTGACAAAGTCTGAGAAGGTAGGCAGTGTTACTTCCTCTGCATTCTATTTGTTGAGGCTGTCATAAAGACCTTCTCCATTTCAAGAGGGAGGGGAAATAGATCCATTCTCCTGATGGAGGAGTGAGAAGGTTTTGGAGAGCAGGGAGCAGGAGGGACCAGAAATATTGCTAAGCCATATTGTGCAGTACAGTCAAAGACTGACTGTGTTTTTTTAAGAGACTTATTTATTTATTTATTTATTTGAGAGAGAGAGCATAAGGGGGAGGGTCAGAGGGAGAAGCAGACCCCCTGCTCAGCAGGGAGCCTGATGTGGGACTCAGTCCAGGACCCCGGGATCATGACCTGACCCAAAGGCAGATGCTTACCCAACTGAGCCACCCGGGTGCCCCAGCAACTGCCTGTTTTAAACCAGTCCTCTGGATGGTCCCTCTCAACAGTACACATGATTGCCATTTAGGGGCTAGATAATTCTTCGCTCTGTGATCCCTGTCCTAAGCATTCAAGGCTATTAGCAGGATCCCGGGCCTTGACCCTGTCAGATGCCCGAAGCACCCAGCTCCCACTTACGACAACCAAAACTATATCCAGATGTTGCCAAGGATCCCCCAGGAAGGAGTGCAGTTAGGTGAGTGGCAGTAAAGGAATTGGCTCCAGCGGAGAACCACTCCTAGATGGGCATTCTCAGCCCTGGCTGCCCATGAGGTCACCTGAGGAGCTGTTACACAGACAGGCCCTGCTCGAGAATAATTGGGTCAGAATCTCTATGGGTGGGGTGTGGGCTCTGGCATTTGCTAACAGCTCCCTGATGATTCCAGGGTGCAGCCAGGTTCGAGAGCTAGGCATTTTACAGACTCTCAGAGGTAGTGGGAGCTGCTGAGAGGTCAGGGTTTTTGCTTATTGTTCTTGCTAGAAACTGTCCCCAAAAGGCTTCCTTCTTATGTTTGTGATGATAGTTGGGATGTTCACCTGCACCTTGATCAGCATGAAAAAATGGGGTTGCACCGGAAAATCACGTTTCCTTTTGCACAGTGCTTTACAGATCTTTAATGGTGTTCATGGATACTCTGAATTTTAAATGACCCCTCACGGGGTGGCCAGAGCGATAATCCCCCATTTTCATGATAAGCAAAGTGATGTTGGAGATGCCGAATGCTGGCCCACTGTTCAGTTCCTAAAGCCATTTTCCTGTCTTGTTTGTCAATCACTGCCACTCAGTCTTCACCGGGGGCTACTCTCCAGTGATGATGCTGGGCAGTTATTTTCTCTTGCACAGCTGTATCCATAGCCAAAGGAGAACCAGTGCTAAAAATTCACGTTATTTCCCAGGGCCTGGTACAACCTCTGTGACCTTTCTTCTAACCTGAAAGCCAATCATAATAATTATATTGCCCCCACCAAGGGCTATAATCCGATAGTATAACTTCCCTTATAACCATTCTGGACTAGGCACTTTATGTATGACAGTTCTCATCCTTATAGCAACCTGCAGGAAAGCATTGTTTTCAGCATTTTACAGATGGGAAAAGTTAGGCTCCAAGAGGTTGAAGTAACTTGTCAAAAGTAGTTAGTAATACTACCACTACTACTAATTACTCAAATCCTATCCAGGACTTGAGACCAGTGATTAGGTCTGACTTCAAAGTCTATTTCTTCTCCTTTCCTTTGCTGTCCCATCCATGGAAGTTGGTTCTAGATGCCTGTTAACCTTAAAAAATCCTTTTAAATGAGATACATCATTCCAGTATGATGCAAAAAGCATGGGGCCCCCCGGGAGCGCTGGAGTGGGGTACACAGCCTCTCTCTGTAGGTGAGAGCAGGATGTAGTCCATGTCCCAACCAGCTGCACCAGAAAGGCAGGTGCAGACTTTTTAGGGATTCACAGCAGTCCCTGAGGCATAGGCCATCAGCCAAGTAGGCTGTCCAGAGAGTGAAGAGCCATGCTGCCCTCCTGTATTAGGTCATGGAAAGGCTCCCAAGGAATGATCCTTCACCTTGTAGAGATCAGAGCAGCAGAGGAGAAAAGAACTCCCCCAAACCCGCACTGCCAAGAATCATGTCCGATGTGGAGTTCATAACTGCTCAACTAAAATGGTCCTTTGTAGGGGCGCCTGGGTGGCTCAGTGGGCTAAAATGGTCCTTTGTAGGCCAGTGGTTGTAAAAATCCCTCTTTATTTATAAATCATGGGTGGCACAAGCCCAGATGAGCTGGTTTTCATTTTGCAGAGTATTGTTTTAGTTTCCAGAAAAAGTCTCAAATAGTAGCCCAGCAGGGATGAAGGAAGGGAGAGTCAGATAGGTGGTCCTGGGATTGTAATCACCTCTGACATGCCCCATGGGGTACACTGAACAGACGGAACGTGGACACTTTCCACTCCATGGGGGTAGCTGGGGCTGCTCGAATGTGCAGGGTGAGCATTTTCTGTTTCACTGCTGGAATTTTTGCTGACTCAGAGTCTGCTGGGAATATGTAGGAAATGACCCAGAAAAGTTTTATCCTTTCCTTGGCCCCTCTGCCTCACCTCTCTTAGGTCCCAGAAAGGGAAGGGTTATCCTTGATAGGAGATATGATGACCAATTATAAGGCATAAGCCATTCATTATAACACTATGGAGTCATTTAATATTAGAAGTGAAAGGGACAAAGGAAAACTCCTAGCCTGCCCTTCGTCTCTAACCAGAGGAAACTGAGCCCCAAGAGCAAGTGAGTTGGTCAAGGTCAGACACTCAGAGAGTGGGGCCTGGGTCCCCTGACACCTGGCACAGAGCTCTTTGCTCTATACCAGGTTGTCTTGTCTTTCGCTCTTAAGGAAGACTATATAAATCAACCAGATGATCTTTTATCTATGATTTCTTTTTTAGGAGGCAGTATGTGTCTTGGATGCATTCAGTTGCTGACAACAATGGCTTTGAATCCTGGAGATGTTTATTATTTACTTATCAAGAATTCCCAAATTGGGTGGATCTAGGGGTGGGTCAGTGGTTCACCAATGTCAGGGCATATGGCCCGGTGTCTCTGTCATTCTCCTTCCCTTTCCGTCATGGTCACAAGGTGATCACTGTAGCTCTAAGCTCTCCATCCTCCCTGGAGGATGGAGCCAGCATCCCATACTGGCTTTCCAAGCAGAAAGTAAGAGATGGTGGCAAAAAAGTGCTTTTTCTGCTTTTATTAGGCACACAAATATTGCCCAGAAGGCTCTGACAAATATCCCCATATGTCTTATTTCTCTCCCTGAATAAATCACTGGTGAGAGGAATTGGATAAAGATGGCCATCTTAAATTAACTATGATCGACTCCCTAAGGTTGAGTATGTACGTAGGGGAGCAATTTCTCTAAGCATGTTTTAAAACCCAAAGGCCCCCTACTTCTGTCTCCAGCTCACTCTGTGGAGTTCTCCAGCCCTACTGATGTTCAGCCTTGAGGACACCTTCTAGTTTTTTTGGTATCTGCCCCTCTTCCCCCACTTGTCCTTCCCAGTCTCTGCTGTTGGCTTCTCTTCATCTTTCTTTTCTTTTTTTTTTTTTTAAAGATTTTATTTATTTATTTGACAGACAGAGATTACAAGTAGGCAAGAGAGGCAGGCAGGGAGAGAGAGGAGGAAGCAGGCTCTCCACGAAGCAGAGAGCCCGATGTGGGGCTGGATCCCAGGACCCTGGGATCATGACTTGAGCCGAAAGCAGAAGCTTTAACCCACTGAGCCACCCAGGCGCCCCTTTCTTCATCTTTCTGACCCTTAAACACTGGAACATTTCAGTACGTGTCCTGGGATCTATTCTCTGTCAACCTTTCTTTGGAGGTTCTGGTCATCCCTGCTTTAAATAGCATCCATTCTCTTGATTCTACTTTCAAACACATCCAGAATCCAGCCACTTCTTACCCCTCTCACTGCTGCCTACCACCCCGGGCCCATGCTGTCAGCATTGCTTACTTGGAATATATGTCATGGCCTTCTAACTGACCTGATTCCACCTTTGAAAGGAGAATCACTATGAATGGGTGATCAGAGAAGGCGTCTCGGAGCCTGGGGCTGGAGTATGAGAAGAAGTCACCCATGTGAAGATATGAATAAATAACATACTAAGTGGAACAACAAAAAAAAAACAGTGTGAAAACTCCGCGGTGAGAAAGAGTATTGGGGCGCCTGGGTGGCTCAGTTGGTTAAGCGGCTGCCTTTGGCTCAGGTTATGATGTCAAGGTCCCGGGATTGAGTTCTGCATTGGGCTCCCTGCTCAGTGGAGTCTGCTTTTCCCTTTTCCTCTGCCTGCCATTCTGCCTACTTGTGCTCTCTGTCCCTTTGTGAAATAAATAAATAAAATCTTAAAAAAAAAAAAAAGAAAAGAAAGAGCATCAGATAGCATTACCCAGGGGGTAATTGATACCTAATAAAAAGGCAAAAGCCAAATTAAGGCAAGTTGTCATAGGAATAGAAAAATGAAGAGATCTGAACCATGAGAAACATTTTATTTTAATGAAAATATAAATATTCACATTCCTTACATTCTACTAAAACCTGTATAGCTCTCTTGCCATATAGGCTTCTCAAACACTGGAGGAAAATAATTGCTTTGCCGCTAAAGTGCTTTTTTTCTTTCTTTCTTTTTTATTGTGTTATGTTAGCCACCATGCAGTACATCATTAGTTTTCGAGGAAGTGTTCCAAGATTCATGTTTACATCTAACACCCAGTGCTCCATGCAATACATGGTCTTCTTTTATTTTTTAATAAATTTTTTTTATTTTTTATAAACATATAAAGTATTTTTATCCCCAGGGGTACATGTCTGTGAATCGCCAGGTTTACACACTTCACAGCACTCACCATAGCACATACCCTCCCCAATGTCCATTACCCCACCCCCCTTTCCTGAACCCCCTCCCCCCCAGCAACCCTCAGTTTGTTTTGTGAGATTAAGAGTCACTTATGGTTTGTCTCCCTCCCAATCCCATCTTGTTTCTTTTCTTCTTTTCCTACCCCCCTAACCTCCCATGTTGCATCTCCACTTCCTCATATCAGGGATATCATATGATAGTTGTCTTTCTCTGATTGACTTATTTCACTAAGCATGATACCCTCTAGTTCCATCCACGTCGTTGCGAATGGCAAGATTTCATTTCTTTTGATG
>PISX010014375.1:0-53244 GCA_004024625.1 Mellivora capensis
GAGGATTCCTCTCAAATCTCACCTCTCACTCCCCTCCAACCCTTCTGGCCTCTTTGCTGTTCCTGGAACAAACTGAGTGTGCCCCAGCCTCAGGGCCTTTGCACTTGCTGTCCCTGTTGCCAAGAACGCTCTTCCCCCACCTAGCTGCATGACTTGTACCCTTTCCCCCTTCAGGCCTCAAGTATCACCTTCTTGAGCCCATCTCTGGCTCCTGTGTTGAAACCTGCAAACCAATCCCCCAACCTTCTCTACTCCCTTCTTTCTGCTTCCCCCCCTCACTTAGTACTGATTCCCATCCAACATACTGTTGATTTACTTCTCTTGTTTACAGGCTGTCTTCCTTCACTAAAATATAAACTTCCCAAGGGCAACGATTTGTGTGCATTTTATTCCCCACTCTATCTTCAGCAAAAAAAAAATAATAATAATAATAATAATAACAATATTGTCCGGCATGCAGAAGCTTCCTGATAAATATGTTCTGAGTGAATGGATGACTCTGAGTGGGACAGAGCTTGGTGTACTTGGGCACAGTAGAAGGTCAGTGTGTGGGACACGGTGAGCAGGTGGGGCAGGGCAGAAGAGGAGGTTGGAGAGGTGGACAAAAGGTAGCCACATGGCTCTGGTAAGCCATGGAAAGGAGGGGGGATTTTATCATAAGAGGAATGGAAAACCTTTCAAAAGGGTCTAAGCGGTTGAGCAAAAGAATCTAACCAACTTGAAATTTTTAAAAAAGATTTTATTTATTTGAGAGAGAGAGAGGGGAGGAGGCAAGCAGAGGCGAGGGGCAAAGGAAGAGGTAGAAGCAAACTCCTCACTGAGCAAGAAGCCTGATCAAGGGCTCGATCCCAGGACCCTGAGATCATGACCTGAGCTGAAGGGAGATGCTCAAATGACTGAGTCTCCCAGGCATCCCAAGTTCAAGAGTCTTTTAGCTATGTGCCAGTCGCTGCATACAAGGTCGGGACACAAAGATGAGTACACAAGATCCTTGCCCTCAAGGAACTCATGGCCTGCTAGGAAAGATAGGCAAACCAATCAATAATTAAACAATCCAGGTCAAAAGCCGAGGTTTACCCATAAACCAGGTAAACCAAGAGCACAGAGCAGAAGAGAACAAGGAGAAGTTCCTTCCCTGGGGATGGAGAAGACTAGACTGATTCAGGAAATACTAAGAAGTAGATGAAGTCATGAGCCAAGTACAGAGAAGAGAAAATCCTAGATTGAGGACTTGGAAGGCCAGGGCAAGGATTCCTCTGGGTTCGGGGCCATAACTTCTGAGCACTGGTGGGATCTCACTTATCCTCCTCTGACCCCTCTTGGAGTCCACCTGGAATATTAACTACCAAACTGGGCTTGAAATCTGAAGGAAGATCTTACAGAGGTCAAGATCCCTAAACCGTGCTCAGCTTGTAGCAGGGATCCTGAGACAAGGCTCAGGTGCAGATTTCTTGTCAAATCTGGAATCTGTTCACCTTCCTCACCTACACCATCCTCATCTGGGTCTCGGCCACCATCCCCTCTTGCTTGGACTATCACAACCACCCCCCCGCCCCGTTCATGAGTGCGCACTCTCTCTTTCTCTCTCTCTCAAGTGAATGAATAAAATCTTAAAAAAAAAAAAAAAAAAAAGACTGTTGAACTTGGTGGCCACCACCACACTGGCCATGTCCTCAGGGCAGCCTGCTGGCTCAAGTCCTCATTGTGGGGTAAGAAGAGCTGGCTTGTCTTTATCAGCCTGGAGTTCTCAACCTAGTCAGGCACAGACACTCTTTCCCCGCACTTTCCCACATTAGGCGGAGATTTCCCAGAGGCAAAGGGCTACCAGAGTTCTCTCCAGTGAGTGCAGAGCCTTGGCTAGGCAGGGGAAGGATTCTGAACTTGTCTCTAAAAAGCTGAAAGGGTTAGCTGCTGTTAGCACAACATGGGAGCTGGCAGTAAGGAAATAGTTTCTCCGAGATGGACCCTCCTGAAACTGAAAATATGATTGTTTTCAATATGAGCTACTGACCAGCCTGCTTGCACAAAGCCTGACTCTTCCTTCCCAGCTGGGGACCTGGTGGCGCCAGCTCCCCTGAGGAATGGTGTGGAACAGACACCATGATGCATCCCACCTGGGATCCTAGGGGGGAAGAGGTCGTTAATCAGCGGGCAGGCATGGTCTAGGAAAGTGTGGATTGGGGCGCCCGGGTGGCTCAGTGGGTTAAAGTCTCTGCCTTCGGCTCAGGTCGTGATCCCAGGGTCCTGGGATCGAGCCCCACATCGGGCTCTCTGCTCAGCGGGGAGCCTGCTTCCCCCTCTCTCTCTGCCTGCCTCTCTGCCTACTTGTGATGTCTCTCTCTCTCTGTCAAATAAATAAATAAAATCTTTTAAAAAAGCATTCATTCAACCTTTTCTCAAGAATATTCGTGCAAATATTATCTATTATCTATTGCTGTATAATGAATTATCCCCAAACATAGCAGCTTAAGACAGCACTTGTTATCCCATAGTTTCTGGGGGTCCGAAAATTGGGAGTGACTCAGACAGATGGTTCTTGCTCAGAGACTCTGATGAGGTTCCAGTCCAATGGTTGGCTGGGGCTGCGGCATCTGAAGTCTTGACTGGGGCTGGAAGACCTGCTTCCCTAACAGCTTGTTTTTAGTATATGTGCTGCCAAAGTGAACACGCCTAACAGCTGGTTAACAGACAGGTAAGCATCCGCCTTCAGCTCAGGTTATGATCCCAGAGTCCCAGGATCGAGCCCCACATTGGGCACCCTGCTCAGCGGGGAATCTGCTTCTCCCTCTGCCCCTCACCCGCACCCCCCCATGCTCTCAAATAAACAGATAAATAAATAAATATGTAGTTAAAAAAAGGAGTTGAGTCACTAAATTCAGCTCACAATCAAGGGGAAGAAGGGGATTAGGGTCCCTATTTTGAAGGGAGGCTCAGAGCTGGGGACACATTTTTAACTGCTTTTTCCAGTCAAGAAGAAACAAGAACATTAAAAGTCTTGAGGCTGCAAGAATTCCCATTGCCCTGAGGTCAAGGGACTTTGGCCAGAAGAAGTTCTGGATTGAGTTCTGGGTTGCAAAGGATGGCAAGTCTGTTCATTAATCCACGCATCCATTCATTTATCTTTTCGTTCCACAGCTATTCATTGAGCATCTACTGTGCATAGTTGGGAGACTGGGCTACAGGCCAAAGGGGTTGGGAAGAGGCACATTTACAATTAAAGCAACCACTGCTCATCTTTTTTTTTTTTTTAAGATTTTAAAATTTATTTATTTGACAGATGGAGATCACAAGTAGGCAGAGAAGCAGGCAGAGAGAGAGGAGGAAGCAGGCTCCCTGCTGAGCAGAGAGCCCGATGCGGGGCTCGATCCCAGGACCCTGGGATCATGACCTGAGCCAAAGGCAGAGGCTTTAACCCACTAAGCCACCCAGGCGCCCCACGGCTTGGCTCATCTTTATAGAGCACTTGGTGTATACCCAGAGCTGCGAAGAGCTTTAGATCTCGGTATCTCATTTTACCATCCCAATAACCCTTTGAGTTGGGTACTATTATTATTCCCCATTTTATAAATGAGAAGCCCAGACTTGGAAAGGTAAGGTCAGGTGCTATCAGAGGGTAGAAGCCGTGATTTGAACCAAAGCCCTCTGACCCCCAAGGCCCTCATGCTTCTAGCACCGCACTGTAAGAATAATGGTTCCAAGTATCATTTCTACTCTACTAATTTCTTCCAAAGATCTTTTTTATTTATCTGTCAGAGGGAGAGTGAGCACAAGCAGGGTGAGCAGTAGGCAGAGGCAGAGGGAGAAGCAGGCTCCCAGCTGAGCTAGGAACCTGATGTGGGACTTGATCCCAAGACCTTGGCATTATGACCCAAGCTGAAGGCAGACACTTAAGCAACTGAGCCACCCAGACCACCCAGGTGCTCCTACTTCTACTTTAGTTACGTGTTCCTGTTGTCCAGCTGAGGGCTCTGGGGCTCAGAGAGGCTGAGTGACTTCTCCGAGCTTGTCCTGGCAGAGCTGTGGGCTGCAAAGCCAGTTCCCAAGAGCTCTACGTCTTGGCTTTTTCTTCTAGACTCACGAAAGGCTGGGGCCTTTCTGCCCTGCTTCCTGCAGAAACAGAGCTAAGAGGGAAAAGGGCCCAGTGGGTGGGGAGGGGTGTGGGAAAGGGTGAGATGGTCGCTGAGGCCTGGAAGCTTTTATAAGTGTGGATCTGCCCTGGTTGGGTGAAGAACACATCAGAATCTCTCCAGAGGCTGTCGTGAAGATGCTCCGGACTTTCTGGTGGGCCCTGGTGGGGTGTTGCCGCGCTGAGCCTGTCTGCCGTCAGGCTCTTGCAGGGACAGCCCCTGTGGGGTCTGGGCGCTCTGGATCCTGAGGCTGCAACAAGTCCGATCAGCTGTAGCTCGTCGGTATGGGAGTCCTTACTGAGCATCTGGCCTGTGGCTAAGGTGCTAGGCAGTTCCTCGGGGCATCCTCGCTGCTCTAGACAAATCCATACTATTTATGATTCCCATTTTACAGAGGAGAAACCTACAGCAGAGAAAGGTGACTTGCCTGAGGCCACGCAGGTATCCAGTCTTAAGGTGGGGTTCAGAGAGCTGGGGAGCCCTCATTCCTTAAGCCCAGTGGCCTGGGATAATGCGACTTGATTTAATGGGCACTCTTGCCTTGTGGGGCCCTTCCTTCCATAAAGAACATTAAACACGACATTTTTGGGGGACTCTAATCCAGACGGAATTCATTCTTATATACTCTTTGTCATTATTTTCATTTCTCTTCTGATTATAAAATAAATAAAAATGAAAACAATTTTGTGGACCCACAAGAGATCATGGGCTTTACACGCGGGGGTCCTGTGGCTGATGGAGAAGTGGGCGCTGTCTGGGCACGAGTTCTGTACCTCTCTGTTCCCCAGGAATAAAGGGTAGCTCTATCATATATGGTGATAATGAGGACGAAGGGAAGAAATACATGTAAAATGCTCAATAAGTCAATTAATGTTAATCGATTTTTTAATGGAACTATATTAGGCATATAACATTGTGGAAACTTAATGTGTACATCAGGTTACGTGCACGTCATGTACATTTATATGCACACTGTGACTGTCATTGTGGTGGTCATTGACACCTTCATCATATCTCATAACTGTCCTTTCTTGCCAGTGGCTGGAATAATGAACTTCTAGTCTCTTAACAAATTTTGAAGATTACAATGCAAGGTTGTTGTCTCCCTTCACCAGACTGTGCATTAAATCTCTAGGACTTAGTTATGATGTGTTGGAAGTTAGTACGGTTAAACAACATCTGCCCAGTCCCCCGATATTCCTCGGTATTTTTATTTTTAAGTAACTTGTGGTCCCACAGCTCTCGTATGGTAAGGGCAGGAGGAGGGGTAGGAGTGTGCCCATTTGTCTGATTATATAACAGCTTAAACCCGGGGCACCTGGTGGGCTTAGTCAGAAGAGTGTGCGACTCCTGATCTTGGGGTTGATCTTGATCTTGATCTCCAGCCCCACTATGGGTTTAGAGATTACCTAAACACACACACACACACACACACCCCGCTAAACTTAACCTTCTTAATGTAACACAGAGACATATTTTAAAATTTATTTTATTAATTCATTGTTTATGCACCACACCCAGTGCTATATGTGCTATATGTGCCCTCCTTAGTCCCCACCACCAGGCTCACCTAACCCCCCACCCCTCTCCCCTCCAAAACCCTCAGTTTCTTTCCCAGAGTCCACAGTCTCTCATGGTTCGTCTTCCCCTCCGATTTCCCCCAACTCACTTCTCCTCTCCATCTCCCCATGTCCTCCATGTTATTCCTTATAAGTGAAACCATATGATAATTGACTCTCTCTGCTTGACTTATTTCACTCAGCATAATCTCCTCCAGTCCCATCCATGTTCATACAAAAGTTGGGTATTCATCCTTTCTGATGGAGGCATAATACTCCGTAGTGTATATGGACCACATCTTCCTTATGTATTCGTCTGTTGAAGGACATCCTGGTTCTTTCCACAGTTTGGCGACCGTGGCCATTGCTGCTATGAACATTGGGGTACAGATGCCCCTTCTTTTCACCACATCTGTATCATTGGGGTAAATACCCAGTAGTGCAATTACAGGGTCATAGGGAAGCTCTATTTTTAATTTCTTAAGGCATCTCCACACTGTTCTCCAAAGTGGCTGCACCAACTTGCATTCCCGCCAAGAGGGTAAGAGGGTTCCCCTTTCTCCACATCCTCTCCAACACATGTTGTTTACTGACTTGTTCATTTTGGTCATTTTAAAGAATAAAAATGAACAGCCAGGGGCCTCTGGGTGGCTCAGTCAGTTAAACATCTGCCTTGGGCTCTGGTCCTCATCCTGGGCTCCTGGGATGAGCCCCGCATCATCCCGTGCTTAGTGGGGAGCCTCTTTCTCCCTCTCCCTCTTTGTGCACTCTCTTGCTCTCTCTCTCTCAAATAAATAAATAAATAAATAAAAATCTAAAAAAAACAAAACAAAACAAAACAACAGCCAGATGAAGAGACACATAGGTGAGGTCTGGTAGGGTCTTGAGCACGAAAGCTTCTTCTGCCCCTATGGAGTCTGGGATGCGCTAGCCTCCTGACACAGGGATGCGTTCTACCTGGAAGCTGACCAACCCGGAGCTCTCTGAATCTCTTAGGTTAAGGGGGTTTTTATGGAGGCTTCTTTACATAGGCACACCTGATTAAATCATTGGCCACTGATGGTCGAACTCACTCTTCCGTCCCTCTCCCCTCCCCAGAAGCTGGGACTGAAAGTTTCAACCCTCTAATCTAATCTAATCTAATCCCCTGGCTGAAAGTTTCAACCCTCTAATCTAATCTAATCCCCTGGCAACCAGCTCCCCAACCTTAGGGGCTTTCAAAAGTCACGATTTAACATAAACTCAGGAGTCACTGAAAGGGCCTTGTTATGAAAAACAAAAGATGCTCCTTTCACTTTTATCCCTCTGGAGCTATTTCAGGAACTGGGGACAAAAACCAGATATTACAATAAAAGATATTTCGATTGGTCTTATCACTTAAGAAATGACAAGAGATTTTGGAACTCGGTGCCAGAGACTGGACAAAGACCAAATATATTTCTTATTATATTACAATATCATAACATGTGTCTAGTTTTAGCCATGAAGCCCAAATTGAGGTTAGGAAAAATGTTGCCCCCACCACCACCCCGAGGTTATGGGGTAAGGGTAAAGGGGCAAGAGCTGGAAGTCAGAGTCAGTGGCCTTCAGTTGAAGTGTGCTGGAATAAGGGGGCCTAAGGCTCCTCCAGGGTCTGGAGAAGAAGAGTCCTTTCTCTCCATCACTCCCTCACCACCCCTGCCCCTTGAACCATACACAGAACTCTGAAGGCTGAACAATGGAAGTCTTTTTTTTTTTTTTTTAGGTTTTATTTATTTATTTGAGAGAGAGAGAGCACACAATGGGGTAGGGGAGGGGGGGCAGAGGGACAAGCAGACGCCCCTCTGAGTGAGTGGAGATCCCAATCCGGGGCTCCTGAGATCATGACCAGAGCCGAAGTCAGACACTTAATCAAATGAATCACCCAGGCACCCCTGAACAATGAAATTCTGCTTTGAAGAAGTCATAGTGCTGAAATAGACAAGCAACAAACCAGATTGTTACTCTTAGCTTGAGAGACTTGAAGGCTGGACAGGATCTTCAGCATCATCTAGCTCACTGGAGTCACAGGGCTTTGAGGAGATAGGAACAAGGATCGGAGCTGGATTGTCTTGAGTTTGAATCCCAGCTCTGTTACTTACTAGCTGTGTAACCTTTGACAAGTTACTCAACCTCTCTGGGCCTCAATTGCATGATGTAAATAGTGGCTCATAATAATGTCTACTTCATAGGGCCATTACGCGGCTTTAGATGACATTTTAAATGAGTTCATGCATGAAAGTCACTTAGAACAGAGCTGGGCATACTGTAAATGCAATATAAGTGTAAAATTTGAAAAAGAATGACGTAGGGGCCCAACTAACAGAGAGGCCACGTCTTTGTCCTTGCCTCCGTCAGAGAAGCTCTGCTTTTATCTGTTTTATAGGCCAGGCTTCCTCATAAAATCTCATTAAAAGGAAGAACAAAGGTTGACCACCCCTGTTGTAATATAATCCCATATTTTACAAAGGGGAAACGTTGCCAGGACAGCGCAGTTCTCTGCCTAAGTTCCCACGACCAATGAGAGGCCGGCAGAGCAGATGTAGGAGCTAGGGAAGGACTGTTTCATCTACACTGTGCAGAGAGAATATGGGATTTGGGAGTTTTGTTTCCCTAGGAAAGCCTCTTGGATCTATGTCAATAGCTCAGCTTCACGCTGGCCAGCCTGAAAGCAGATCATACTCATGAGCTTTTTACTCCTTTGTGGCAAAGGTCAATAAAGATGCCACATCAAGGAATTGTGTTCTCCTGTCCCATGAGTAGTGGAGAAGACTTTGAGTGGTCTGGATGGTATTCCTGGGGGCTAGAATCTACTCTAATAGAGAGTTTGGGCTTGGCTCCTCTGCTGATCAGCAGCTGTGAGACTCAGGGAATTGATACCAATGGCAAGCCTCTGGTTACTCTATGCAAACCCGGCAATCCTGTGCCCTCTGCCGATGACTGGTTTCAGGATGGCAGGTCTAGGGTGATATGGGTCAATGAGACATCAAAGGATGTTTGCCAGGTCGTGAATTAGAAACACATTGTTCTGGTATCTATGGGCAGTCTTCATGCAACCGTGAAGAAGCCAGCCCAAGAATTAGACCATGTGTGTGAAGTAGGGTAGGGAAAAATCCTGGAGTCCTGACTGCCCAGTCTGCAAGCCGCCACTGTCCAACATGGTGGCAACTAGCCCCATGTGGCCACTGAGCTCTTGCCATGTGGCTAGGCCAAACTGAGACATGCTATCAGTATAAAATACATGCCAGATTTTAAAGACTAAGGATAAAAAAAAAGGGTAAAGTATCTCATTAATAATTTTTATGGTACTAGTTGAAAGGATAATTTTGGAAATATTGGGTCAAGTAAAATTGTTAACTAACATTGATTTCACTTGTTTCTTTTTACTTTTGTTAAGATAGCCTAGAAAATGTAAATTACAGATGAGGTCTGTGTTCTGTTTCTATGGGAGGATGCTCATCTCGATTTGCAGTTTTGTGAACTGGAGGAATCTCATTGATGTGCTCCTTTATAGGAATGTGAGAGCCTAGAATACGGAATGTCCATATTCCAGAGTAGGTAATTCTTGAGCTTACAACAGTGAGTTCTCATTCTTTTGGCTGGAAGTAGAGGTGAAAAATTGGACGTTTTAATGGAAAATGTGAAACATACACAGAAGTGGAGAGAATAATGTAATGATCTCCCATCTTCCAGCACCAACAACTGTCAACGTATGGAAGACCCTTTTTTTTACCTATACCTCCTCAAAATGTGCTAGGTTGTCCTAAAGCAGAGCTCAGATGTCAAACCCTTCCATCTGTAAGCACCTCATTACATATTTCTAAAAAACAAGACCTCTTGTTTTAGAAAATATAACTATATTATGATTAACACATAAAAAACTCCCTTAATATCAACGAATATCTAATGAATGTGCAGATTTCCCTGATTTTCTCATAAATGTGTCTTTATAATCGGTTCATTCCAATCAAGATCCAAACATGGTCCATGCAGCACATGTAGCTAATATGCCTGTCGAGCCACCTTTCGTCTCTCACCATTCCTTGATTTTTTCAGGTCATTCATTTATTTTGTACTGGGTCGGATAATTGCCTTCCCATAGTGTCTTTTAGTATGTTCCTCCATCTCCTGTTGTTCATGGAAACTGATAAATCTGGAAGATTGATAAGTTTCAGTTAGATTTATTTTGGGGGCAAGAATACTTTAATGGCTATGCTGTCTGTGATGGTTAATTTTATACGCCAACTGTCAATTTTTTATGGAAGGTGTTTTGGATGTGATTAATGTTTTAATCTCTGAGTAAACAGACTGCCCTCCATAGTATGGGTGGGCCTCATTCAATCAGTTGAAGGACCTGGCTAGAACAAAAAGACCAGCCTTCCTAAGCAAGGGGGTGTTCCCAGCAGACTGCCTTTGGATTGGAACTGTACCATTGACTCCACTGGGTCTCCAGCCTACAGGGCAATGCTGCAAATTTGGGACTCAGAGCCTCCCTAATTTTGACAAGTAACTCCTTATAATCAATCTATCAGTACTATTGATTCTGTTTCTTGAAGGAAACAGTATAGTGTCACAACAGATTTTTAAATAAAACATTTTTCCCACAACAACAATACTTGCATATTAAAGAAAGCTCCTCAAGACAACAACTGCCAACATTTAAGTGTATTTTATTCCTGCATTTTCAAAATATTTTTTAAATTTTTAAAAAGATTTTATTTGGGATGCCTGGGTGGCTCAGTTCGTTAAGCGGCTGCCTTCGGCTCAGGTCATGATCCCAGTGTCCTGGGATCGAGTCCCACATTGGGCTCCTTGCTCGGTGGGGAGCCTGCTTCTCCCTCTGCCTCTGCCTGCCACTCTGTCTGCCTGTGCTCGCTCGCTCTCTGACAAATAAATAAATTAAAAAAAATATTTTATTTATTTATTTGACAGAGAGATCACAAGTAGGCAGAGAGGCAGGCGTGGGGGCAGGGGGAGGAGAAGCAGGCTCCCTACTGAGCAGAGAGCCCGATGCGGGGCTCTATCCCAGGACCCTGGGGTCACAACCTGAGCCGAAGGCAGAGGCTTTAACCCACTGAGCCACCCAGGGGCCCCTATTTCCCTGTTTTTGAACTGTAAACATAACTTAAACTGTAAGTATATAACATATCCTAAGCAGAGATTTCATACATCACCATTCCCCTCTGGTTGGACATTTAGAAGACCCAGTAAATATTAAAAATACCAAATGGCTTCTCCTTCCTACCAGGTTCCTGCAAATCTGGTTCCCTTGTCCAGTTTACCCCCAGCCTCTTTCTTTCTAATCCAACATTCCATTCTCACTTAGCTATACTTGTCTTAGGGAGAGGGACGTGTGAATGATAACAGCGGGGGGAGGGGGGGGGCTGCGGGGACAAGTTGGAAGCTTGCCTGGGGATCTCGGGCCTCAGACTTTATTTTACCGGCAATGGGGAGCCAGCAGAGATTTTTGAATAACAGAGGGCCTTGAGCAGATTAGATCTGTTTTTCAGAAAGACCGGTCTGGTAGGAAATGCGAAAGAGGTGCAGACAGGAGGTGATGAATGCAAGGAAGTCTAGGTGAGAAGTTTTTACATTAAGTTCCATCTAGAGTCAGCGAACAGTGCAAATAGAACTAAGACAGACGGGAGAAAGACCTTGCAGAGAAAGAAGATCTTGATCATCAATGAGACTTGATCATCAATGAGAGAAGAATTTGGTAGAGAAGCCACTGGCCATTGAGGATGGTAAAGCCACGTGAGTAAAACCCTGCCCTTATGCCTAGGAGCCCTTGCAAGGCAGATAGCTACAGTCATCTCCCAAGGGTTCCCCACATTCCTAGAGCCAGCCAACCACAAACAGCTGCTCAGTCAAGGGGATGGTGTAAAACAGATTATTCCTTCCAGGTGTACTTTCTCTCCCACTTCACCTCTTTCTTTCTTTCTTTCTTTCTTTCTTGCCTTTCATTTTCGTCTTCGAGACGTCAGTTCCATCCACCACAACCCCCTGTAAATGAGGCTAAGAGACCTATTACTTTCTCTCTCTCTCTTTTAAAAAAGATTTTATTTATTTATTTTGAGAGAGAGCGAGCGAGCACAAGTACAGGGGAGGGGCAGAAGGAGAGGAAGAAGCAGGCTCCCTGCCAAGCAGGGAGCCCCATGTAGGGCTCTATCCCAGGACCCTGGGATCATGACCTGAGCTGAAGGCAGAGGCTTAACAGACTGAGCCACCCAGGCACCCGAGATCTATCTCTGTCCAACCAGTATGGATAGGTTCTTGTAGATCTTTGGGGCATTATGTTAAAAGACCTGCCTTCTCAACTCTTTCCGGGGTTAACAATGGGAAGGAGCAGAGAGAGTGCGGAGCCCAGAGTAACCCATTCTGCCACGTAACCAAGAGAGGAAACATAAAAAGGACCAGGATTGAAATTCACAATGCTGATTTCCACTTGATGCACTGCCCTCTTAGTGACACAGGTCTTGTCCGCTGTTGGACAGAGGGTGGCATGTTCTTGGCCAGTGACATCATTGTGGTGATCCGAGCAATAATGGGGACAATACTGGAGTCTCCGTTCTTCTACCTATAATGTGGCCTGAGGATTACCAGTATTGTTATAGCTCCCCCTGAAGGAAAACTTTCTCTTCAAGATCAAGTTCTGATTTCTGGTTCAAGCAGGTGTCATCTTTGTCAAGAGGCTGTGCCTGGGGGGCGGGGGTAGGAATCCTTGACCAGGTCCTCACCTCTGTCAAGGTGTCTGTTGGTGGAGAACATCCTTTTCTCTGGCTTCACAATTCCATGCGGTAGGAGGTCCACCACACCAACGTCTCAGCTGCTCTTGGTACCCTGTCTTACTGTTTCCCAGAAGAGGAGGCTTCCTCGACTGGTGGCTTTGGGAGAAGAAATGGGGAATGCTTGGCTCAGTGCCATCCTTCCTTTCTTCCCTCTTCCAACACACGTTTTCTTCTGTTCCTCCATGGTCTCCTCCAGTCCAGTGCTATCTCACACTGGGTGGCTAAGTCCGCCTTGCTCTGGAGGGAAGATTTAGAAAGACCCAAAGTCATACACTCAAAGCCGACATCTCCATAATTGGCCCTATTGATCATAAAAGGACACTTTCATCTCTGCCTACTTGTTTCCTCTGTCTTCCCTTCATTTGGTTCTAAACTCAAGCAGGGGAAAGTGGCATGTGATTTCTTGGGCTCTCCCCAAACCCTAACAGTCCCCGTAGACACACATCGAGGACACCCATAATCAAATTAGAGAATTGGACCTCCCAAGAAATAGAAATAGCACATAATTCATTTTAAGTCTAACAACAGAGACAACACATAATTCATTACAAGTCTAGCGATGAAGTGATGGGATTTCGAAAAAAGTTGTGTTCTTCCAATCTGTAGCTAAAATATTTACATGGGGCCCTGGTGATATGCAGGCGGTCGTTTACGAGCTTGTTCAAACCAAACAGTTGTTCTGTTCCTGATTTTGGAAACTCGTCAAGGAATCAATGTTTACTTAGACCACTTGGGCCCCAAGCAGCTCTTGTGTAGGCTGGATTCAATCCAAGGAGAATTCCTCCTTCTCCCCTGACCATTGAAACTCAGACCTCTTAGCTCTCCAGGGCCCTCTGGAGGGCATCCGGCCCAGCCTCCGGTCAACCCTCCCGTCCCCCCGGCCGGACTGTGTAGACGGAGTTCTATTTTAGAATTGGCCCCTTGGCGCCCAACCTAATGAGTAATCCTGTGTGTGAATGGCTTATTCTTTTAACTCTCAAAGAGAGGGCGTAGGCTTCAGGGCAAAGGACTTGATGTTTCATATGTGAATGTCTTGGATTAGTCTGGCGCAGAACTCAGGGGTGGGCCAGCTATGGGAAACAGACCAGAGAGAATCTGGGGAGGTCATGTCTTGAGTGTTCAGGAAATCAAATCTACTATTTCTATTCTCAGTAAGAAAACAATCGCAACATTATTGAAGAACAATGTGTGCAAGTATAACGATCCACGGTAATGCATGGGGAAAAGCACGTGCCCCATCACCTAGGCTCTCAACAAAAGGATTGCCATCGAGATTGCCATCGAGATAATTTTGACAATGAATAAGACCAGTATGTGGGTAGGCCCCGTGGCAATGATAATGGTGGGGTGAAAGTAGCAAATAGGAATTGTTTCTGTGTGCTCCATCCTCCTATTTGGCAACTATCTTTCCCCAACCTTAGACGGTTCAATTAGACCATCACTCCCCCTGCCAGTACAGCGGTGGGTAATGACTTAGGCGAGGCCAATCATGGTACTGATCTTTCTTTCCAATGTGATTGGTCCCCGGACGGACGTGTTACCCAAGCAGGGCCAATGAGAATCCTTCTCTGAGACTTGGAACCCTCCTCTCCACTGAGGTGCATTGGTGTAATAGAGCATGAACCTTGGTGTCTGAAGCTATGATTCTGGCTTATGAAGCTGGGCAAGTTTTGTTGTGTGCGCGCTTTGTTTTTTTTTACACTTCTTTGAGCCTCAGTGTCTTCCTTTGAGTATATAATAGAGTAAAACCTATCCTGCAGGGTTGTGAGTATTAACAAGAATAAGATACATACAGCACTTGGCGCATGGTGGACATCAGTAAAGGGCTTCTGTTGAGAACATTCATCATAAAAAGCAATATTCTAACCCTCCCCACTGTCCCACCCTGCCTGTCCGATCTTCACTCCGTAAAGCACTTGTAAATGACTGTAATTGGGAGACCCCAACTTTTAGTGGGGAGGGCCCCTCCTTAATTTTCCATGACCTTTGAACTGTCTGGAGAGAATAGATGGGACGAGAGAGTAAAATCTCAGGGTGGAAAAGTCACGGTCCAGCCAGTGCATTGACAGCAGGTGACGGGAATCCAAAGTTCAAGGGCTTGTGTTACCTGATATGTGTTTGACACACTCTGTATCTGTGCTGGCCGTGGACGTAGCCGCTCATCGGGCATAACTGTCGGCACTTGGAATATGGCCAGTGAGACTGAGGCACCAAACTATTTAAATTAATTTTCCCTTAAACGCCCATACGTGGCCATGGCTACCATGTTGGACAGAGCCGCTATAGATGGAAGCTGGCACTGGCAGGCACCCAGGTGGATGAGAATGACAGCCAGTGCTTGTGGGGGCGGGAGCTCAATTAAGAAGGGCTAAGACGTGGAAGCAGGTGGGTCTCCAGGGTTGGAGCGGTTGGTAAATGGAAGTCATCTATCCAGTTAGCAACTTAAACTATGCATGCTGGTTTCTGGGCCCCGGCGCCAAGCTGCAGGACTTCTGTTTGATCACTGCTTTGTTAATCTGTAAATTGCAAAGTAATTTAGCCTCATTGCAGAAAGAGTAATCGCTAGAGGGAGAAAAAAAAAATCCTTCCAAATCTCCCCACACGATGATGATCATATTTATAGGGTTCCTTTCGGTCCTCTGCACATGCATGTTGATAAATTATAATCTCTATGGGCATATATCTTTTTTTTTAATATTTTATTTATTTATTTGAGAGAGAGGCAGTGAGAGAGCATGAGCGAGGAGAAGGTCAGAGGGAGAAGCAGACTCCCCGTGGAGCTGGGAGCCTGATGCGGGACTCGATCCCGGGTCTCCGGGATCATGACCTGAGCCGAAGGCAGTCATCCAACCAACTGAGCCACCCAGGCGTCCTCTATGGGCATATATCTTGTAACCCACATCTTCCGTGTATCATAAAGACTTTTCTGTGTCATCATATTCCTTGTATCGTTTTCAATAATTGTAAAATATTCAACTGGCCACTGTCACTATAATACATTGGACTATCCCCTTATTTTTGTATTTCTTAGGATGTTTCCAACTTCTTTCAGAATGATGCTGGAATAGGTGTCCTGATGCACGTAAGCTCCCCCAATTTTTTTGTGTGGCAGAGAGAATTAGTTCTTTTTTTTTTTTAAGATTTTATTTATTTATTTATTTGAGAGACAAAGATCACAAGTAGGCAGAGAGGCAGGCAGAGAGATAGAGGGGTAAGCAGGCTCCCCGCTGAGCAGAGAGCCCGATGTGGGGCTCAATCCCAGGACCCTGGGATCATGACCCGAGCCGAAGGGAGAGGCTTTAACCCACTGAGCCGCCCAGGCGCCCCGAGAATTAGTTCTGAAGGCAGGAAAACTTGGGTTTAAATCCTGAGCCTTCTTCGCTTGGTGGCTACATGAACTCCAGTGAGATCATTCATCTCCCTGGGCTCCAATTTTTTAATCAATAAAATGGGAACAATAATATCTCCCTTTCCGGGTTGGATATTTGTAAATTGCCTCCCAACTGCCTAAGACGGAGGAAATGTACAAGGAATTATGAAACTATTATCTATTTTTTAAACTGTTTATTTAATTAAACATTAAATTAAATTAAGTTTAAATTAAATTAAATTAAAAATTAAATTAAAAATTAATTTTGGGGGCACCTGGATAACTCAGTAGGTTGTGACCAACTCTTGATTTTGGCTCAGGTCATGATCTCAGGGTCGTGAGATCGAGCCCCACATCAGACTTCTTGCTGAACAGTGGAACTTGCTTAAGATTCTCTCTCGTCCTCTCCCTCTGCTCCTCCCCCCTCTAAAGATATGTATGTATAATTATTTTTAGGAAGTTCAATTACTGGTAGTCTTGCTAGTCAGAGGACCTTCACATTTTGAGAAGTTTCCTGATTTGTTTATGCTAATGAGCGTCTTGGCCAGTCGCCCTTGATTGGACCAGGATCCCCATAGGCTTAGATGCTGGGGGATCATGGGTCCCTAAGTGGGGGCTGTGGGACACTTGGGGAAGCGCTAGGGGAAGAGGCAGAACAGGCTAGGGAACTGGGTGGGACGGAGATCTGTCCTTCCCCTACTAACCAAATGCACGATCCTCCCCTTAGGGTTACTCCCAGAGCTCTTCTCTTCCCACAGCCATGGGTGGTGTGCCGACTGAAAACAGGAACGTCAAAGTGAGGGTGGAGGAGAAATTAGGTGGTGCTGGTAAGATGCACTTTCCGACGGGAGTTGGCAGCTGTGGGCATACAGTTAAGGCACAGCATTTGGAATTCTGCCCCCCCTGGGGGGCTTTAGTCCCACCTGAGCTACCCAGAGCAAATCATCAAGCCTTGTTGGTTAAATGTCCACATGGAATTATGAAACTCACATAATAAAGAAACCACAGCTTTCCTCCCCAGGCAGGGAGCACCTGCTGTGTACCAGGTTCCAAGGTGGCCGTTAGTGCGCATGCCCCTCTCCGGATGTCACAACAGCTCCCCAAAGTGGGCATCATTATTTCCACTTTACAAGGAGGAAATCGGGGGCGGGGTGCGAAGGCCCCTGGTTACCCCCAGGCTCCCCACGGCTTTATAAACCGAAAGCCCTGGACTGTTGTAATTTGTTGTTATGGTTCTCTGGAGCTCTTCTCAGCCCGTTCCCTGGAGATTTCTGCTATAAAGTTCTAGAGGACCGCACAGTACACTGAACAGATAGATTTGACTTACCCTTGTCGTACACCTGCTGCTGTGTGCTAGGCACGGTGCTGCGGATTCCGCGGGGAACACCGGCAAACAAACCACCCTCAGAGAGGAGACGCTTTTGCATGGGAAAACCGGCAAATAAACCCAAAACGAATATGCCCTGTGCTAAGTACTGGGAAGGAAAATTAAACAGAGAAGGGGGTTGAGTGTGCTTTAATGTCCAATGGTCAGAGAGGGCTCTGCGATCGGGTTCCAGCTGTGGTCAGCAGCAAAGCAGTAGTGTCTATCCCCAGGAACGTGATCTGTGCTCATCCCTGCAGCTCCAGTCCCCAGCAGAAATTCTGGCTCCTGGTAGGTACTTCATAAATATTTGGTGAATGAGTGAATGAACAGCATGGTCTCAGATGTGCTGGGGAAATGACCACTTCAGGGCAGGCATGGGCTTTTGATTCCATTCCTACCAGCGGGCACTTACAGACCTTCTGTGTGCCAGGCATACCTTTCCCTTGGAGCTTCCAATCTAGCAGTCTAAAAGAGGAGGGAGAGAGAGAGAGTGAAAGGACCAAAGAGAATAAGGGAAGAGCGAGGGGTTAAGTGCAAAGAATAAGAGTTTCAGGGTCAGGAAGGGGTTCAGCAAGTGTATTGCCTGACTTTATTTTCTTGGTGCAAAAAATAGCTAGTTCTGCTTTTTGGACTGGGACTCGCTGAGTCAGGGGTTCAAAGAGAACAGCATGAGGATGGGAGGGGCAGATGTCCTCTGCGGCAGATGGTGATGCCCCAGGGACCGCCTGTGGCCTTGAAGATGCTTCCCTCCATCCCCTCTGGCTCAGAAATCAAGGTCAGGGGCAGACAACCAAGCTCAGTTCCCTAGGGGTCCTGATCCCAGCCTCTCAACCAGGCCAGCCCTTCCCAACAACATCACCGGTGTTCCACTCTTGGACTCCACACCAGGCTTAGTGGAGTCTCAGAGGCCAAGGGTGTGAGAAGAATCATCCCCGCATCTGTTATTCACCATTATTTCCATTCTTTTGGTCACGCTTCCTCCTTAGCTCTGAAGATGCTGGGTCAGTGTTCCTTTCCGCACAAAGGAGACCATTCTGCCCGGGCCTTTGTTCGGCCTCACAAAAGAAGACGATGATTATGAAAAGAACCGATTTCGCATTCTATCTTTACCCCAGATGACATTGCCGTGATCCCTAAAATAACTCCAGATCTCCTGGTGGAACTGGTCCGGTCCTTTTCATCTTTCTATTTTGCAACTGTTTACGGAGACCATCACCATAGTGATATTATCAGAGCAGGTCAAATGAAACTCCAAACCCTTGGGTTGTTATTGGTTTTTCCTTTGTACCTCGGAACATGACTTTTTCACCCCAGACTAGCTCTTTCATTTCTTAGAAGCACTTAAGTGCTCCGCTCCAAGTCAGAAGCAGCTCCTTCTAATTCCCAGCAGTGAAAAACACAGTCCACACGGTCCACACCGGGACTAGGGGTAGAAGTGTTTGAGCTCGGTTTCCAAACTGGAAATCGTTATTTACCAGAAGTCTCCTTTCCTTCAGATAAAACTTGGGTCAGAGTTTCAGGGTGTTGAAAGAGGCACTAAATAAACTAAAAATCTGAAGGACCTTCAGTGTTTTGCCCAAGGAACATGGCTACAGAGCTCAGCAAATAAACACAGCTGGCGTGGGGTGAGCCTTTAGCAAATGCTTATCTTCTCCACTATTTTCCTTTACTAATCATCGTCTTGGACAAGAGCCTTTATTATAGAATTCTTGTGCACTGCCAGTGGGGTTGTGAATTTGTATGACTTTGCTAATCGAGAATTTGGCAATGGGGAGGAAAGACCTTGACAATGCGCCCTTCCTGTGATGCTAACATCTACTTGTGGGTTCTAAAGAAATAATGAGGGAAGTGACCAGAGGAGTACACACAAAGACATTCGTTGCTGATAATGGTGAAAAACTGGGGCGCCTGGGTGCCTTTGGCTCAGGTCATGGTCTCAGGGTGCTGGGATCCAGCCCCGCATTAGGCTCTCTGCTTAGCAGGGAGCCTGCTTCTCCCTCTCTCTCTGCCTGCCTCTCTGCCTACTTGTGATCTCTGTCTGTCAAATAAATAAATACAATCTTTTAAAAAAATTATGTTGTCGGAGAATCTTTAATAATGTGTAAAATATTCATGATGTGTTATTAGGTGGGGAAAAAGCAGGTTATAAAAATATGCCATTTTTAAAAAGATTTTATTTGTTTGACAGAGAGACAGTCAGTGAGAGAGGGACTACAAGTAGGGGGAGTGGGAGAGGGAGAAGCAGGGTTCCCGCCGAGCAGGGAGCCCGATGTGGGGCTTGATCCCAGGACCCCAAGATCATGACCTGAGCCGAAGGTAGATGCTTAACAACTGAGCCACCCAGGCACCCCCAAATATGCCATTTTTATAAAATATTTACATATCTGCAACAGACAAAAATATGGAAGGATAGGTTTTATAAAAAGACAGTAGCGATGTTTTCTTGGGTATTTTTTTTCTTTCTTTTTTTTTTTTTGGTGCTTGTATCTGTAATTTTTCTACAATGGGCAGGTATTTCTGTAGCCAGATGCTTCAAATGCTATTTTTTAAAAGATTTTATTTATTTATTTGACAGACAGAGATCACAAGTAGGCAGAGAGGCAGACACAGAGAGAGAGGAGGAAGCAGGCTCCCTGCTGAGCAGAGATCCCGATGCGGGGCTCGATCCCAGGACCCTGGGATCATGACCCGAGCCCAAGGCAGAGGCTTAACCCATTGAGCCACCCAGGTGTCCCTTCAAATGCTATTTTGAAGAATAATAAGCTGTCATGCCTTTTCAAATCATCTCTCTGATGGTCTTACTGGACAGAAACAGGGTCTTATTCCCAGAGCCTCCTTGCCTAAAACTCATGAGATAGGAGGTCCTCAATGATCTCTTACTGTGGTTGGAATAATGAATTCACTGTAGGGTCGTGGAACCCATAAATATTTAGCCACCATGGGTTTTCCTCCTACTTGGAGTTTAAGGTCACAGATACTCAACGCTGACATAACTAGGTGTCAAACGTGTGGACATCATAATAAGATTGGCAAATGTGTTTACAAAATACTAAGACTCGTCTGATGTTTGGTGAGAACAGTGAAGACTGTTGTGGCGTGGGGGAGAAGTATGAAGAGCGGAACTATGATAGCATGCTATATGCCACGAGTTGATTGCTTATCTTCTTTAAATCTCACAACAACTGTATGTGGTAGGCACGATATCCCCATTTTATAGCTGCGGAAACCAGGATATGGAGGTTCGGCCACCTGACCTTTCAACATCACGGGGAGAAAGAAGATGCCTTTATTCGCCAGAAAGCCCAGTTTATGACTGGAATGGTGGAGGTAGGAAGGGAGAAGTGGATGGAGAAGGACGACGTCTACTTGTATGGCATGGTCCCAAGAGTTTTGTTTGTTTGTTGTTGTTTTTTTTGACCAGACTAGTAAACATTTAGTTTGCTGGCTAGGGAAACAGAATAATTTTAACTACCCACTTTCGAGCCCTTGGGGATGATGTTGATATCAAAATGAGGATTCTAGAGTGTCCTTATAATCAATCTCACTCGCTTGTGGCAAGTAGCAGAAGCTTTGCGGTAATATAAAGCACAAATGCGCCAGAGGGTAAATTATACAGAACCCTAGAGTCTATCCTCGCTATGATCATCACTCAAAAACATCTAGACACCTCTTTGTTTTGGGGTGGTGTGGAAGAGTGGGAAAAGCATAGGCTTTGGGGTCAGACAGACCTCTCTGTTCAAACCTTGGCTCACCATCCGTGTAGCTCTGTGGTCTTTGTCTTGCCTCCTTGGCTCTACCTGGAGATAGCCATGGCACCTTCACACGTTTAGGGAAATCCTGCCTCAATCGGTCATCCCAAACATCTCCTGCTGTATTGGAAGCTATCACGGGAGCTCTTTTGACCTGTATTAGTCAGGATCATGCTAGCTGCTGAAACAAAGAGCCCCAGACTCTCAGTGGCTTATGACCACACAGGTTGATTTTCTCCCTGAGACAGTCTGATCGGATGTTTTAGGGGACTGTGCTGGGAGGGGATTCAGGCTTTGTCCACCCTGGAGTCCTCCCTCACGTCCTCTGCATATTCAACTAGCGGACGAACAAAGAGAGAGAGATTGAGAGTACAGCACAGGTCACAAGTGGGTTTTAAGGGCCCTAGCTGGAGGTGGTTCCGCTCACTTCCTCCCACATTCCAATGGACAAACCCCGCCATATGACCACGACCTCTCTCAAGGGATGCTAGGAAACACAGACTATATTTGAGCCCAGGAAGAAGACATGGAAAAGGTGAACATGTGGCCTGCGTGTGCCACACACCTCCAGCAGTCACAATATTGTAGGGCAGAGGGCAAAAAGTCATCCAGGTGGAGCCCAATGGCACTGTAATGGCAGCTGTCCAGGGAGGGTGCCTGATGGAGAAATCCGGCCACCAGAGTTTTTACTTTTTTTTTTTTTTAATTTATTTATTTGTCAGAGAGAGAGGGAGAGAGAGAGAGAGTGAGCACGAGCAGACAGAGTGGCAGGCAGAGGCAGAGGGAGAAGCAGGCTCCCTGCCGAGCAAGGAGCCCGATGTGGGACTCGATCCCAGGACGCTAGGATCATGACCCGAGCCAAAGGCAGCCGCTTAACCAACTGAGCCACCCAGGTGTCCCCACCAGCGTTTTCTTGATCCATATAGGCTTTAAATGGGGCCAGACCTTACAGGATCTGGGATCAAGGATATCTGATCCTGTCCCGCTGTTTCAAGCTGTGAAACAGGCAGCACCAATGAATGTTAGAAATGGAACATTTCAACACTCAACATTGCAACTGGCATCACTCTGGGCCCCAGTGCTCAATCAGCCTGGCGCACCATGGCCTCCGCTCTTCTCTGCATTTTGTCCCTCATCAGCCTGCCTTCAGACTAGGTGATTCATTTTCCCTGCTTTCAGCCACTTGACCTGCTGGGCCAGATACTCTCCACCTTTGACCTTTTTGGCCAGAATCTGGAGTCTTTCTGACAATGATGGCATGAATTGCCTTAGATAAATAGGTCATCAGTTCTAGCCTGGTCCTAGGAGCCAACAGTCTCAGTAAAGGTCCTCTTGTGCTATACACTCCACTGATTCTCTTAGGGGCACCTGGGTGGCTCAGTCGGTTAAGCAGCTGCCTTCAGCTCAGGTCATGATCCCAGGGTCCTGGGATCAAGCCCCACTTCAGGCTCCCTGCTCAGCGGAGAGCCTGCTTCTCCTTCTCCCTTTGCCTACCACCCTGAATACTCATGCTCTCTCTCTATCTCTCTGTCAAATAAATAAATAAAATCTTTTAAAAATTTTTTTAAAATGAAAAAGATTCATTGTTTTCTACATGGATCTTCCGTTGTTGTGACATCATTTGTTGAAAATGCTGTTCTTCACTGGTTGAATTACATTGGCATTTTCATCAAAAATTATTTTAATGTTGGGCTCCTGGGTGGCGCAGTCGGTTGGGGATCTGCCTTCAGCTCAGGTCTTGATCCTGGGGTCCTGAGATGGAGCCCCATATCAGGCTCGCTGCTTGGTGGGAAGCCTGCTTCTCCCTCTCCCTGCCACTCCTCCTGTACTCTCTGTCAAATAAATAAATAAACATATTTTTAAAAATTATTTGAATGTATTTGTGAGGGGTCTAATTTTGGACTATTCTGTGTCACTGATCTATGTGTCTATCCTTCTGCCAACGACACACTGTTTTGATTTCTGCGGCTTATAGTAACTGGTCTTTAAATCAGGTAGTGTACATCTTCTAATTTTTATTTCCTTTCCTTAAGATTCTAAGATCTTTGCCTTTCTGTACACCATTTTAAAAAAATCTGGTTGACTTTTTTTTTTCTTTTTTAAGATTTATTTGTCTTAGAGAGAGCAAGAGAGTGAGCACGAGTGGGGGGAGGGACAGAGAGAGAGGCAGAGGGAGCAAATCCTCAAGCAGACTCCCCATTGAACACAGAGTGGGGCTTGATTCCGGGATCCCAAGGTCATGACCTGAGCCAAAACCAAAAGTCAGATATTTAACCGACTGAGCCACCTAGCTGCCCCTCCATATACATTTTAAAACTGGCTTGTCAGTTTCTAGGGGGAAAAAAAAAACTGCTAGGATTTTTAATTGGATTGCACTGAATCTACAGATCATCAAAATGAACATCTTAACAATACGGAGTCCTCCAATCCATGGATAGGGTACATCTATTTATTTAGCAACTTAATTTCTCTTAGCAAAGTTTTCTAGTTTTCAGGGTACACAGGACTTGTGTATCCTTCATTAAACGGATCCTTAAGGTTTTTTTGTGTTTTGATGTTATGGCAAATGGTTTTTTGTGTGTGTGTGTGGTTTTTTTTTTTTTAAGATTTATTTATTTGGGAGAGAGAGTGAGAGAGAGCGAGCACCAGGGCAGCGGTAGAGGGAGAAGAAAATCTTAAGCTAAGCAAACTCCACACTGGGCACAGAGCCCCCCACATGGGGCTCAATCTCATGACCCTGAGATCACCACCTGGGCCCAAACCGAGTCAGTTGCTCAACCAACTGCACCACCCAGGGGCCCCAGCAAATGGTTTGTTTGCTTTTATATATGTAAGTAATTTCTATGCCCAATGTGGGGCTCGAACTCACGAATCTGAGATCAAGAGTCACATGTTCTACTCACTGAGCCAGCCAGGTGCCCAGGGAAATGGTATTTTTTAAACATTTGATTTTCAGTTGTTCGTTGATCTGATTCATTATTCTAGCATTTCACTAGACTGGTCCCTCAGTCCTGCCACTATGCCAGCTCCTACGCCAATTCCACGTCTGGTTCAGTTTCATTTCCAGCAGTGCAGTATCCAATTGGAATGAGCTATGAGCGCACTGGAGGAGTTGGGGCTTGCATCCTGGACAACTGTGCTTGGAGGTTCTCTGGCTCACCAGGCTTCATTCACAGACCACTATGTCCCAGGTACGATGCTAGTTGAGAGTGAGAGGACTCACAGCCCCTGCCTCAAGGAGCCCGGAAAGTAGTAGGGGCAAATTGCAAGTATAAAGGTATTCAGAGTACAAGGTTTCCAGAGGAACACAGAGCAGGAGGCCCCAAACTCAGCTTTTTTTTTTTTTTAATTTATTTATTTGTCAGAGAGAGAGGGAGAGAGAGCGAGCGAGCACAGGCAGAGTGGCAGGCAGAGGCAGAGGGAGAAGCAGGCTCCCTGCCAAGCAAGGAGCCCGATGTGGGACTCGATCCCAGGACCCTGGGATCATGACCGGAGCCGAAGGCAGCCGCCCAACCAACTGAGCCACCCAGGCGTCCCTCAAACTCAGCTTTTGAGGGGACTGTCAGGGAAAACTACACGGGGGAAAGGTCAGCCTCAGACACATTGTAGAGGCCCCTATCCCAAGCCTGGTGGGCAGCTGGCTGGCCAGTTTAATAAACTAAACATGAATTTTCCCAAATATGCATATAAAAACTCCAACAGCTGGCCCACATGTGAGAGGCCTTTTTGTAACTCTGAGCAAGACCCCACAGATGGTCAGAATACAAATAGTTCTGGTCCAGCAGAAGGCAGCTGTGAGTTCTCCCAGGTACCTTCTAGAAAAGCCAAAACAAAAGCCCTAAGAGGATGGTGTCTAACCTCAGACCAAGATATCCTCTTGGCACTGACTTTGGGGATGTGTTTAAAAAGAACTGGATTGCTAGGGGTCTGTTTACCTTCCCACTTCTTGCTACATGTTCTTTCAAGATGCTAAGGGGTGGAAAAGTTTATGTAAGCCGTCTAGCCAAGACTGCCTCCTCTACAAGCCACACAGTGTTCTGTCTTCGAAGGAAATCAGCATTTTGTTTTGCCTATATCCAGTCCTGCTTAAGGTTCCAATGACTAGAAATTTCTGAGCCCCAAAAGGAGCCTGTTTCATTACTTTGCATGCGTTTACCCAGAATGCATGGCTGTATGACCATCTTTTGGTGTGTTTTTTTTTTTTTTTTCTATTCTCCAGCATCCCTTTCTCTTTCATTTTGTAACAGTACCCCAATGTCCCCCCACCACTAGGGAAACAGTTCTCCTCCCTCATGATCAGTGTGGTGAGGGGTTAGAAGCGAATTCTAGGGTTCTCTTGTGTCCCCAAAGACATGGTAGAACATCTAAAACCACTGTTAGTAATCCAAGAAGATCCCCAACTCAGGAAGCAGACTCAGGCTTGTTAAAGCAGAGGTAATTTGGGGCTGAGCAAGCCCCAGTCCCCTGTGCCTTTATAAATCCCTTATTTCCAGCTGTGGGGATTTAATCAAAGAAGGAAGGAGAGAAGCCACGTTGGGTAAGCTTCTGGGTAATGCCTGCTTTTAACGTGTCCTGTATTAGCTGGTGAGCATCACAAAAGATTCAGTGTATAGGGGAAGGCTGTCTCCCTGAGGTCCTTGGGATTGCTTCTTCTTTCCCTGGGGGATAGTACAATTTGGCTCGGGGCTTCCCTCCCACCCTGCCTCAATTCAGCAAACACTTATGGACACCTACTATGTGTAAGTCGCCTTGCTATGTGCTGGAATGGAGTAGCATCATCTTTTGGCATTGACAAAGCACTCTCCTACATATGACCTCAGTTTAGGGATTCTCAGAACAGACTCTGAGTCAGAAAGACCAGAGTGAGGCATTTTCTGTGTGACCTTAGGCAAGTCATTTCTGTGTCTCCGCTTCCTTTTCTTTAAAATAGTAATAATAGAAATTCCCAGCTCAAAGGATTGTTGGGAGGAATCAATGAGGCAATACATGGAAAGAGCTTAGCACATAGTAAGCACTCATTTAAAAGTAACCATACTTTGTTGTTCTTGGTCCACATAGTCACACAATAATCAGTCCTATGATGTCGATATGACAATCTCATTTCTTGTGAACAAAGGGATACTGAATTTTTTTTTTAAGATTTTATTTATTTGTCAGAGAGAGAGCGCGCGAGAGTGAGCACAGGCAGGCAGAGTGGCAGGCAGAGGCAGAGGGAGAAGCAGGCTCCCCGCCGAGCAAGGAGCCTAATGTGGGACTCGATCCCAGGACGCCGGGATCATCACCTGAGCTGAAGGCAGCCGCTTAACCAACTGAGCCACCCAGGCGTCCCTACAATCTCATTTCTTAGACCTCCACTGAACACCTATTATGTTCTAGGTGCTGGAGAGCCATAGTAACCAAAGGAGCATTTAGATACAGAAAAGGAGGCATCAAAGGAAACTCAGGGCAAACGAGAGCACCAAGAAGGGTGCATCAAGGAGAGTGGCCAATGCAGCACGCCAAGGAGTCAGCTGTGAACCGAGGCCCCACAGTGACCACTGGCTTCTGCAACACAGAGTCTCCAGGATGTTGGGTGGAGGCAGAAGCTGGACCCAGACTGACTTGAGAAACTGGAGCTAATGTGGAAGCAGCAGTTGCAGAGAACTCTCACAGCGTTTTGATGTGAAAGGGAGCAAGCAAATGGGGAGGTGGGTCTAGGGAGACGTAGGATCAAGGAGTTTTGTTTTGTTTGTTTTTTTTGCTAAAACAACAAAAATCCTTCTGTTTTAGGATACAAGATATTGGAGTGTGTTACGTTAAACAGGTGGGAATGATCCAGTACAGAAGGAGAAACTGATGGCAAAGGACAGAGGGATCCAGGGTGCAAGCGGAGGAGTCAGCTCTGATAGGTGCACAAAAGCTGGAAGGCAGAGAAAGTGGGTAAGGTGTGGAGCAGGTGGTAGAGCAGAGAGTTCTGTGAAGTAAGAGGCAGGTGCATCTGCTTAGAGTGAAGCATGAGAAGGGGACACGTGAAGTGGAAGACTGAAAGATCACCCTGGCACGGTAGCAAGGGGGAACTGAAGACTGTGGAGAAGTAGAGCAAGATTGCTAGCCGGGGCTCATTTGAAATCTGGGGTCATCAAACTAAAGGACACCTGTCACTTTCCATTTCCCAGCAATGTTTAGATGTTCCGAAGCAGAGTGTTGGAGAACAGCTGGGCTTACCTGGGTTTGCGAAAGTTAGAGGAAAAGAGAGGGACAACGGGTTGGTGGTTTTTGCAAGGAAGCGAGTGTGGTGATCATGGCTAAGCTGGGTGAGGAGGGAAGTGAGCTTGAGAGGGAGAAAAAAGACAAGGATCAGGCAGGGTCAAAGGTTTGCGGGGCTTGACAAGGTTGAAGAAATGCTTGCGTGTGCCACTATAGTAATGAGGTTCAAGTCAGACTTGAGATATGAGATTGTGTTTTCTGAGACAGTGCGATTATGGGCGAGAGCAAGTCCAGGGAGTGGATACCCTGGGAGTGGATACCCGGGGTGGAAGGAAGGAAAAACTCATTGGTAGGGAAGAAATCAGGGAGGAGCCAAGACTATTTTTGATGGATTATGCATATGGATGCTGAAGTCATAAAAAAAGGTACAGGAGGGGAGGAAGTTAGGTCATGAGAGCAAAAAGGAGGGGTGGCAGGTGGAAAATATGACAGCATGAACCTCAAGAGGGGTTGGGTTTTTGAAAGAGGAGGAGAGGAGAAACAATACTAAAAATACTTATGGTCTTTGTCTGCCTATCCAGAGCCTCTGGTGGGGTAATGTGTAATGCCCACAGTCCCCATGTGCATGGCCATGGTTGACTAGTCACAGGTAGGGTCCAACCTGGGGTCCCAATCTGTGGACCAGCCAGGGACCTGTCCAATGAGCTGTCATTATTAAAACAGGAGATGGGGCCATTGGATTCTGTTGCGATTTGAAATAGGAAACACAAAAATAATTTGCCAGTTAATAGAGTGAGCTGATGCAGAAAAAGAGGGGGCAGGATGGACCCAAAGCAGGCTGAAATGTTGAGGGAATAGTGCTATGAGCAAGCTGACGATGCAGGACTGCAAAGAAGGAACGTAGCAGGTGCATCCAAAGCAGCAGAAATGGGGCTGCGGGAGAGAGATGGTGTAGCCTGCCCTGCACCCTCTTCCATGATATAACTTAACTTTCAAAGCAGGGAACTTAACTTTTCGAGCAGGGAAGCAACGGGATCAGACCTAGGGTTACGTATATGGGCTTTGGCTGGCTTTGAAATCATTAGTTAAGTGATCTCGAGCAAATGACTTAACCTCTGTGTGCCTCAGTTCCCTCATCTGTGAAATGGGACTAATAGCACTGATCTCACAAGGTGGCAGTGAGGACCAGATGAGACTATACCGATAATGCATTTTGAACAGCAAGGTTCCCTGTCAATCTTATTTTCTACAAATAAAAAGTTGAAGGGTTCTTTCTTTCCCAAATCTTTCCCTCATGCCTTGATCCCCTGCCTTCTAGGACGGATACCACGTTCTCTTGGTGATACCTCCCAGGTCACTCCTTCTCCGTCTCCTTGCTGGTTCCTCTTTACCACCTCGACCTCTTCTCCTATGAACTCACCTAGATGATGTCTTGCACCCTTAAGTACCTTAAAATGTCATTTATTAGCTGACAGTTCTCATGGCAACTCCAACCTCTTCTGATTACTTACATTTCCATTCACATCTCCAGTAGGCATCCCAGACAGAGACCTTGCCCCGAACTGACTCTTACACTCCCCCACCAAAACCAAACCCAACCCTGCTTCTCCTACAATCTTCCACAGACCGGAAAATGGCAAATCCTTCCGGTGCTGATCAAGCCAAACCTCTTAGCATCATCCCTGACTCCTTCCTTCTTCTCATGCCCACCATCAAGCCAACAGCAAATATCCAGAATGGGATCTTCCCTTGCCACCTCTGGGGCTACTACCCTCGTGTAAGGAGCGTCCACTCTGCTGGGTGGCTTTCAGTGTACCTCTTTCTACCTCTGTTTTGAGGATTAAATGAACTACTATTTGTAAAGTGCTTAACAGTGTTCATCGCATAGGAAGTCCCATTTAAGTGCTTTTTAAATAAATAATAGATGCCTTAAATAGCTTTCTACTGGCCCTAGCCCCCTACAGTCCATTCGGGACACAGCAGCCTCCTGATCCTTCTCCAGCCTAGGCCCCATTCTGGGCGCTTCTCTGACCTCAGCTTCCGCTGGTTTTCTCCTGCTCAACCTGGGCCAGCCACCTTGGACTTCTCGGTCCATGAACACACCGGGGACTGCCCCCATTGGGTCTATGCCCTTGCTGGCTCTTGTGCCTCCCTCTGATCAGATGTTACTTTCTAAATTAGCCCTCCCTGGGGCCCCACTTCCCTAATCTGCCTGGCAATTCCCCCACATCTCTAATCACCACCTGACACTATGTTTACTTCATAGCTGATGGTATCCCCTCCAACTGTTCAAGCTCTGCAAAGGCATGCACTGGGACTGTCAAGTTTGCTGCTCTATCCTTAGAGCCCAGAACAGTGCTCAGTACACAGCAGGTGCTCAATAAATGCTTACCAAGTGCGAGAATTCCTAAGTGGCACTCCCTTCTCTGAATTCCCATAACACAAGCCTTAAACACTCATTTGAATCCATTTTTATGCCACTGGCAACTTTTGACTACGAGCTCCCAGAGGATGGGGGGCCTAGGACACAGCCTGGTGTGTGGTCGTAATTCCACCATTTGTGCAACCCTTTATAGTTTACAATCCCCTCACGGGTGACCTGATTTGATTCTCAGAAAAGAGAGTGAGCAAGCCAGGCAAGGCAGGTTATTATCAGCAAGGCTAGAATCCCGGTTCTCCTGCCTTCTAGACCAAGCTCAGCGGCTATTTGTTGAATAGAGAGTGAGAGAGGAGAAATGGGGCGCGGGGGGCGCGGGGGAGAGACTTTAATGAGTCACTCTGTGGAGTGAGGCAGCCCCACTGGGCAAATGGGCTGGTTCTCTGTAACACATCTCGCAAACGCCTAGGATTTATTGATGCAGTTTTCCAATCTCTACCTGTGCGGTCCAGCTATCCTGCAGCAGGTAGCTCTGGGGGGCATCTTCCTGTCTCGTGCACCTCTGCTTGCTTTCGGTGCCTCCAACAAGGCCTGGTATAGAGCGGGTGCTCAGTGGGTGGTGCGGCCCCAGACTCCTTTAGAGATAGGGCTCAGGTGCAGCGACTTGCTTCCGGCCCCCCACCTAGCAAGCCGCAGCGCGAGGTTCGGGCGGCCTCGGTCTCCGGGATGGGTCGGCCCGGCCGCAGCACTAGTTCCGGATCCGCGCGGGAGAGCGCGCGTGCACTGGGCGGGGCGGGCAGGGCCCGACCCCTCCCAGCCCCAGCGCCTTCCGCGTCCCCACCCGGGAGGTCCGCGCGCACGGTCCCTCAGCCACCCCCGCCTCTGCAACCCCAGGGCCGGAGGTGGGGCGCGGGTGCGGGCGGAAGCCCCCGTCCCCGCCCAGTCCTCGAGTCCCCGGCCGGCCCGCCCACCCCGCCAGCCGCCGCGCCCCGCCCCGCACTTCCCCCTTCGGCGCTCCTCCCCCCGCGCCGCGCTCCATACTTGGCGATCGCCGCGGCCCTGCGCGCTCATTGGCCGAGAGCTGGCTGCGTGGGGGCGGGCCCGGGCCCGGCCGGGGCGGGGAAGGAAGGTGGCGGCGGCCCGGCGCGGGGGGAGGGGGGCGCTGACCCGGATGTTCACTCCTGGGCACCGGGGGAAGTGGAAGCGCCGGGCCCTACTGCGGGGGGGAGAGCCACAGACGCCGGGACCGGGACCGCCGCCGCCGCCACCATGGTAAAGGCCCGACGCCACTCTCTCCCAGGCCCGGGGGCCCCGCCGGAGCTCGAGTCTTCCCTGCCCCCGCCGTCCCCTCACAGCCCCTGGCCCGAACAGGGTGGGTCCCCCGGGTGGGGGAGGGGCGGGGTCCCGGACCCAGGTGGACACCATCGCTGCCGGCTCAGGAGGGGGCTGCCTGCACGAGTAGCTGGGCTGGGCAGCGACCCTGCCTCCCTCTCCCAGCCCCCGCCTTTGGCTCAAGCCGGAGTCCCACTCTCCGCCTCTCGGTCAGGCGGGTCTCCCCCATAGCCCAGGCTAGACCCTCCTGGACCCGTGACCCAGGCCGGGCACCCCTCTCCGGTGACCCAGGGTTGGTCCCCCTTTCTCTTTCCCACGGCCCGGGCTAGGTCCCCTTTGCCCGTCCCCACGGCCGGGGTAGGCCGTCGTTTCTCTCTCCCGTGGCCCAGAGTGGGCTCCCCTCCCTGTGGTTCGGGTTAGGCCTGTCTTCTCCATGGTTTCAGTCTGGACCCCAATCAGCCCCTCCTCCAGTGGCCTCAGTCTCGATTTGTTTCCCCCGCTCTTCCGTGGCTTCAGCTTAAATCCTCTCTTCCCTCCTTGGCCTTAGTCTGGACCTCCCCCTCCTCCGCCCGCGGCCCTCGCCTGGACGTTAACCCCCGCCATCCCTTCCCCGGACTTCTCACCGTTCTTAGCGTAGCCTGCGTCGGCCCCGCTATCCTAGGTCCCGGGGTTTACCTTCCTTCCGGGGCCTTGGTCCCTGCCCTGACCCTGACCCAGGTAGTTCCTCCCCTCTGCCCGGGGAGGACCTTTACCGCCTCTAGGCAGCGATGGGAGCTCTCCTGCCCGCGGGGGGCGGGTGGTGGTCCCGGGGCTGTGCCTTCGCAGGTGGAGGGTTGCCTCCTTCTGGGGAGGCCGCCGGGAGCGAGCGAGCGAGGGAAGGGCGGGCACCTGTGTGCCCGGAAGGCAGGAAGGCAGCGCCGCGCTGTGCGGGCCCTTTTCCGCCGCCACTGCCTTGCCCGGGCCTGAGTCTCAGCCGAGGGATGAGGGTGGGGGGAGCCGACAGGACAGGAATGAACGCACAATCGCCCTTGTGAGGCTGCAGCCCTTGGGGCGGGGGGGCACTGGGCCGCGAGGCCAACATACGGCCTGGACACGATGCACCCCAGCAGACGCAGCCTCCCTTTCCCCCTGAACTGTCAGCTCGTGAGGGTTGGAACTGCTGATTATGGAGGTACCTCGGATCAGGTGAGCGGGACTCGGAGAAGGAGAGAGCTGGAGAGAGATCGAGCCAGCTACTTCCACTCGTGGTGTTTGTTTTGATAATGAGCGAGGTGCTCTGGGGCTCAGACTGGCTTGAGATTTCACGGTTGCCTCCACCAGTGAGCCTGCCCTGCCTCCACTTTGCAGCCTTCTTCGGGGCAGGCTCACCACCCGGATTGGAAGGGCCAGAGGGCTTCTGCCTCACATGGTCAAGGAACCTTTGGAGATGGGCAAACAGAGTTCAGGCCATTCACCTGCTCTTCCTGCCCAGTGCTGGCAGGGGCTTGCATGTGAACTTTGGGCCCCAAAGTGTTTTGAGGATCTCAGTTTCTTGTTTAATGAAGTGATGTGGCTGCTGAACCAGGATAACTAATAAAGAGTGGCTAAGTCTTTTCTTGCTGCCTTCCTGTATATTGATTAAAATTGTGGCTTATTTAATGCTATTTTAATAGCCATTTGTAATGCTATTGGACTTCTCCAATGTTTATGTTGCCCGAAGGTGGCCCCATCCCAGGCGTGGGTGGGGAAGTACTCCAGGACAGGTTGACGGTGAAAGTGGAGTGAGGTTTTATAAATTTGCTGTCAGGTCAGAAGCAGGGGAATGTGGATCCAGCAGCCAAGTGGGGTTACTTAGGGCAGCATATCTGGCAGGGAGGGGCATCTAGGCTTAGCCCCAATTCTCCCAAGGTAGTGGGAAATGCCCATCATGATCTAGGAGGAGCACAGTGACATATGCTTCTCACGAGTCCTGTATTGGGGTTTTATTTGGACAGTCTGAAAACTGTGGAAGGGATGGAGGAAAAGGGTTAACATTTCTTGAGAATTGCTGGGTGCCTGGTTCTGTGCCGAGCAGTCGACCTGTATGAGCTTCTTGAACCCACACAGAGCCCTTGGAGGTAGTTGCTGTCCTCGTTCTACAGGTGAAGCTGCCGAGGCTCGGGCTGTGGAGTGACTTAACTCGGTGTTGCTCTGTCGCTGAAAGCAGGCCTGGCAGGCTCTAACCTCCATCCTCCCCATTGTCCCAGGCTGCTTCTGTGGCCAGAAATAGAAAGGACACTGTTTAGGAAACAGAGTAATGGAGTACTCAGGGATGGCAAGGGAGGACCAGTGTTTACTGACTCTTGCTTGTGTTCTGGGTCCTTTACATAAGAGACCTCTCCTAGCAGTGTGGTAGTCAGATGGTGGTGCAGGCATATCTGGCCCCAGGCCAGGGTGTGAGCTCCTCGAGGGCAGGGGGTTTTCTCTTGTGCTTTCCCTGCCTGCACAGCTGGGGTCTGGAACATCGCCTGGCCCTGAAGGAAGTGGCATAGCGTGCTCTTTTAGGTTGTGTTTAAGTCCATGAACTCAGGCACTTGGATTTTCATGCTCATTCTCTCAGTAACTCGTTCTTAGTATCCTCCAGGCTTAGAAGTAATTTCTCACTGCGTATTGTCAAATTGGTCCCTTACACGGACACTCTAATAATCCAGACTAGACAGTTGGGCGAGGACACGAGTGGTAGTGTGGTGTTGTGTAATAGGTACATGAATTAAGGCCAGTGTGTTTTTTATTTTCAGTAGATTTGATGGTAGAGAAAACAGCTAGCTCTCTGTTATCCATGGAGGGAAATAGCAGTTTGAGAATCTAAAATGCATTGGACTTTGGAGTGAATTCCATGATTTTTGTTGGCATCAGTTAAGTGCACAGGCAGATGAAATGTACTTGCATGCATTCCCTTAGCAGGCAACAATCTTACCGCTGTAAGCTCTTTACGGTTTCAGAGCACTTTTCCTTACACAGCTGTAGCTTCTAACTCGGGAGTGATTGTTCTGACTTACCAGTTCTGATTCCAGTGCCAGCTGGTGGGGCTGTAGCAGTGAAACGATAGGCAGGCCCCCTCAGGAGTTGTCCCTCGGGCTCACAGATGGTTTTGCCTGGCAGGAGCTGATAGAAGCCTGTCACATTGCTGCAAGGTGAAACAATATAGTTGATGGTAATGTGTCTTGGCTGGGCTCCTGGTATGGACCCAGACCCCACACTGTATATATACAGCCATGTTCATTTAAACCCGACTGGCCTCCTTGGTGGAAGGAGTGAAGAGGGTAGCCAATAGTCAATAGCTTGAGATTGAGCTGATAAATCAGAGTTTGAAAGCAGATATTCCTATTTATAACTCGGAAGTCCAGTCCTGCTTTTACATTCCATGTGGGAGACCAGAGGACGGGTGACTGACAGCCCAGGGAGATGGGAGCCGGGCAAGTACATAGACTGTCGAGACGCCCGCGTCCCAGGCTGGGAAATGCTTGCCAATAGGCAAACACAGAGGCGCCTTGGGGCACCTGAAGCTATAGGACAGCGTTAATTCTGTGTATAGTAAGTGCCTTTTCTGCATAGCTTTATGTGTTGAGGATGCACTGATGAGCAAGACACGGGTCCATCCCTCACAGCTTACATTGTTGGGGGTGGGGAAATGTCACTCTTACCTAAAATTTAAGAGGGAAGATCCGTGTTTGATATGAGGGCAAGCCACTTGTGTGAGACCTGGCAGGAGATTGAAGAGAAAGTGGGGGCTTGTGCCTGGTTTTGCTCCCAGACCTTTGGGAGTGTGTCTGTTCTTCCCGCTGCCGTAACTGTGGAAGCAAATTGCCCTGCATACCCCCCATTGGTTCCTCTGCACCCCAGCAGCCCTCCTGCCTGAAAGTGTGACCTTGTGACGCCGCGGAATTCCCTTCTGACCTGTGTAGCGGCCATTGATGGAGGAGCTCCTGATCCAGAAACATGGCTCACATGATACCGCCCCCAGTTTACTTACACGGAACCTGAAGATTGAGAGGTTGAGCGACCCGTGCGAGTGGCGCGCCTGGGCCTCGGAGCTGGGTCCGTCTGACTCCGGTGCTGGTGCTCACTGTGTCTCGGAAGCTGAGAGCAGAAGGGCCCGTAGCTCCTGCAGCGGATGCCGGCAGTGAGAGCAGGGTGTGCAAGGCCAGAGGATGCAGACGTTAGGACCAGCTAGAGCAATGCCATTTCTAAACCTAAGTTTTCAGAGAGTCGTGTTGCAGCGCGAGGAGGTGGAGGTGTATGTTTTTAGGGCACCAGCCATGTGCGTGAGCTGTGCTGGGGGCTTTAGCCCACTGCATCCGGGCCCCAGCCCCGCCAGGACAGCTCAGCCTTTGGAGGGAGGCAGCACAGGATAAGCAGTTAGGAACGGGAGCCCGACTGCCTTGGGATGATAACAGGACCTCCTCATAAGGCTTGCTTCGAGGATTAAATGAGACAGTAGGCCTCAAGTCCCTTCCAGCAGCATCGGGCACGTAATTACATACATGCTCACTGTTACTATTCTCGTCACCACATTACAGATGATGTTCGAAAGGGTCCGTGGTGAGGCCCTCCGTGGCTGTAAAGTGGAGGAACTGGGTTTTCTGAGCCCAGAGATACACCCCTTTCCGCCGCTCCTGACTGCCTGCTGGAGTTCACTTGGCTATGGGCTGTGCCTTGAACAAAGAGCTTCTCTAACAGAGCCCGAGGCTCTACTTCCCTGGCAAAAAAGGCTCCCTGTACGCAGGACACCGCTTGTTGTCACAGCCTGATGCTGTCTGGATGCCTTGTCTGCGCCTCGTCTGTGCCTGGCGGGGGCCCTTACGAGTCCTTGCCCTCTTTCCAGGACTGGGGACAGAGCGTGTGAGCTCCGGGCAGCAGGGCCTTTGTCTGCCTGATTCCCACTCACCGCCCCACACCTTGCACTGGTCGCCTGGGCTTGTAGGTGCTTCCTCATCGCCCAGTGAAGGCGTGGAGACAGGGGAGACCGGTTGCCCTTTGTGTGCTGCCTGCTCTGCGGAACGTGGGCTCTGGCGTTGGGCGCGTGTGGGTTGGAGTCCTGCGTCTGCCCCTCTGCATGTGATCTGAAGTGGGGGTTCTCCTCTCTCGGCTTCAGTTTCTTGATCTGAGCATGAGGAGAACATTTTATAGGGCTACCGGGAGAAAGATGGGAAAAATTGTAAGCACTTAATCCAATGCTTGGCAGCACACAGTGGTTGGTAGCTGTGATTATCATCTGTCTTATTCTGCATATGGGAGAGTAAGGGGCACCAATAGAAGCCCTAATCCCTGTCCTCTAATCAAGAAAGGGACACAGGATACATCCAAAAAGTTGAGTGCGGCAGAAGGACACAGTATAGAAAAGGCTTAAATAGCAGGGGGAACTTGTTTGCTTGGCCTGCGTTCCACTTCCTCCAGGAAGCCCTGCAGACCACTTCAGCCCACAGGCAGTGGGTGGGGGCTGGGTGTGAAGCCCAGGCAGAAGGCTGGGGTGCAGTCAAGGAGAGGCCATTCTAGGCACTGCCCGGGACCAAAGCAAAGTTCAGGGGTACGGTCAGCCTTGTGCGTTTGGAGACCAGCCCGAGTGGACACCGGGTGCCTCAGTCCCGGGAGTCTGTTGGGGAGCGCTGGAGCTGCTAAGCTCAGGAGTTTGCATTCGATCCGGGGCAGTGTGGAGCCAGCTAAGCATGTGGCAGGGCAGGTAGAAATTGGAGGAGGCTGGCAGAGTTGTGGTAGTTTAGGAAGCGTCATCAGGCTGTGGTTTGCACAAAGGCCCCAGGAGGTGAGAGATGGGTTGGAGGCATCCGCCAGTACCAGCCTGCAGGGTTAGGAGGGTCCCAGGCCCTGTGAGGCCATGGGTATGAAAAGGAACACATGGTTGAAAAAGATAAAGATAGGAAAGCAGAGTGAAATGCTGTGATTTACCACCTCTGGGGCTGAGGGGGACTGAGGGGGACGCTTCTGCCCCGCCCACCCCCAGCTCTCTGGTTAGGTGACTTCTGATGTCCCCACCCACCCTCTTCTTCTTCTTCTTTTTTTTTTTTTTTAAGATTTTATTTATTTATTTCTCAGAGTGAGCACAGGCAGATAGAGTGGCAGGCAGAGGGAGAAGCAGGCTCCCCGCTGAGCAAGGAGCCCAACTCGGGACTCGATCCCAGGACGCCGGGATCATGACCTGAGCCGAAGGCAGCTGCTTAAACAACTGAGCCTCCCAGGCGTCCCCGCACCCACCCTCTTCTGATAGGGTGCTTTATCATTGATCCAGCTGCTATTTCTGGTCAGTTTAAATCCTAGATAGTAGTGTCCCGCAAAGCCGTGATATCCTATTAACAACCGAGCAGGGATTTAGTGGTTAGCCCAGCCATCCTTCTGTATCTGCGGGTGGCTCCCAGTCCTGCAGGGCTTCCTGGCCTTAGGCTCAGGGCAAACAAACCGCCTAAGACAGCCAGTCTGCCGAGGGTGGTGAGGGCCCTGCATGGTGGCCCGAATAATAGCAGGAGCTGGTTTTCATTGACCACTTTTTAATACCCAAAGCAGCCCTGTGAGGCGGGTTCTCACGTCACCCTCATTCCGCAGGCACAGGCCAGCCTCCGCAGTCTGACCCTGGAGCCCGATCTCTGGACCTTTGGCGCTGCTGCCTTTAGGTTTTTTCCCCATCCAGCCATTCATTCATTCCATGGATGCTCACGGAGCCATCAGGCAGATGTAGTAGAGTCTGAGTCTCACATGGAGGAGGTGGATGGACGCAGGGAAATCTCAGAGTCTGCCGGCCTGGGGCCCAGGTGCAGACCCGGCCGGGTGAAGTCGAAGTCCACAGCAGAAGGGCTTGAGCTTAAGGGAGCCACTTGCTTTCCTTTCTCCCTTCTCCCTCCTGGTCACACCCCAGCAGCATCTGGAAACCTATGGAAGGGAGCCTTCCTCTGCAACTTTCCTAGTGCTAAGTCTCCAGTCTAGTAGCCCTGTTTCTTCCAAGACACCAGCCCCAGTGGCTCCCATCAACCTGTCCCAGGGTGGGGTGAGCCTGTGTGTGGCACTCTGTAAGTGCAGCCGGAGTGTTGGCCGGGACCTGGTTATTTTATGAATATGGACGCTTGCTAGGTGGTGGCCCACCGAACCTCCCAGCCAGCCTGGAAGGCAGTGTAGCTTCCCATTCTGCTGAGAGCCCAAGAAGTCCCCTGCTAAAGGCTGGCAGTCTTGAGGGCTTGCAGTCTGGTGTTTTCTGGCCATGAGGGCCTGCAGTTGCCCCGGCTCAGTTCCTGAACGTCCCCACCCACCGCAGAAGGCTTCCTGTTCCAGCCCTGAACTCCTGGGGGTGGGGGGAGCCTTCCGAGCTAGGACCTGCTCAGAGTTTGTTATGATAATATTATCTGGACTTACTGTTTCAGAGGTTTCTCTGAGATTCAGGCAGAGGATTCATTCAGCATTTACCAAGTTAAATATATATTTTTTAAAGATTTTATTTACTTGACAGAGATCACAAGTAGGCAGAGAGGCAGGCAGAGAGAGGGGGGGAAGCAGGCTCCCTGTTGAGCAGAGAGCCCGATGTGGGGCTTGATCCCAGGACCCTGGGATCATGACCTGAGCCGAAGGCAGAGGCCCCAACCCACTGAGCCACCCAGGCGCCCCCTCAAGTTAAATATTTTTAATTTAAAATTTAAGGTTGTGAAAAGATTTTGCATGTACTTTCTGCTGGGCTGAGTAACAAGCAGCCTCCCGGGGGAATTGTGTGTTTTCTGGTGGTACCAAATGCCCTTGTCCTTATCCGTAGCCGTGATCAGTGGATGGAGGGTTTGGGGTTGGCTCGCTGTATCTGATGTTGCTACACAAGGTTCTCCATGGTAAGGCTTTGGCCCTGAAGGGGTATGTCTGATTTCACAGGGATGGGCTCCATAAAGAGTTTTTTTGCTAAGAAACTGAAAGGGGGAGCTTTTATCTGCCATACCTCCTGGTGAAAAACCCGATTTTAGCCACTGTGGCCATTGAAGGAGCTACTCTTAAATTTCTCTCTGTCTCATCTCTGGCTTTGATATATATATATTTTTAAGATTTTATTTTTATGTAATCTCTGTACCCAATGTGGGGCTTGAAATTACAACCCTGAGATCTGGAGTCTCATGCTCCACCGATTGATCTGGCTTTGTTTTTGTCAGTCCTTTTCTTTGCTGAACACAGCCTGTCTCCTCACCAACTGGCCCTCCCTCCGCCCCCACCTTGTAGTCACTGGGGCTGGATGGCACCACTAGGGGGGCGCACACCCCTCCACAGCAGGGCCCGAATTGGGCCCCTTTCCGTGCTTTGCTTTTTGAGAATGTCCAGAGCAAACTGTTTGCTTCCTTGCCTACCCCCCCTGACAGCTGGGGACCGCTGGTCGTCCTGAGATTTGAGTCCCCTGACTTGGTCTTCAAGAGTGCCCTTGTGCAGCGGGAATTGCAGGTGCCGGAGTTAGCAGTCTTCGCCCCTTAGGTTATTAAGTGTTTCCTCCTGGGTTCTCCATGGGCCTGGAAGGTGCCTTCCTTCTCCCACTGTTTCTGCTGAATGCACAGTCACGACCTTTAATTCCCTCAACCCAGCCCTGTGATGGTGGTTTTCTCATTACACAGAGGAGGGAACTGAAGCTCGGAGAGGTTGAGGAGCTTGCTGAAAGACCCCCAGCTGGTTAGCATCCCCATGTGGGCCCGTCCCTCTCAGAATTGGCTCCTTCCCGAATTCTGCTATCCCGCCTGTCCTGCGCAGCTTCACCAGGATGCTTATTTTAAAGATGCGGAAGCAGAGGTCGAGAGGTTCACCTGCACGTCCAGCCGTGGTGGCTGAAGTCTGGGTTTAGACCTTAGAAGGTTTTGTTGGATCAGGCTGTTAAAATGAAAGTGGATGGATCTTTCTGAGCTGTGGCCTGTTTTTGCAAAGGGTTGCTATGTCTTACCCGGCCATCAGAAGAGTCCTGTCTTGGTATTTTGGGTAGGGCAGTGGTTCTTTGTGCATATCCTAGTGATGGTGACAGCCTCCCACTGACAGCTGTTGGTTGAACAGGACCTGTCCTTGCAGGACCCCCTTGCCATTTTCCTGTGAAGCTCCAGCCCAGTCCCGGGTGCCACACATGGCGGCAGGTTGCAGGGCCTCTGAGGGAAAAGACTATAGTGGCCCATTTCAAAGGTCATTTGACCTTGAGCAGCATCAATTGGTGACCCTCACAAAGCCTCAAGATATTTCTTATCCTGAGGAAGGAAGATGGATGATAAGTGCCCCCTCAGAGTGTGAATGTCATCGCGGTATCCCGCTGTTCCTGACACATGGGCCATTGCTCAGTAGGGTTTGTTGAATGAATGAATGTCAGTTAGGCCTTTAGTAAATGTGAGCGCCCCTTCCGCTTCCAAGTGTGAGAGTTTCTGGACGGTCGAAGTTAGTGTCAGTGTCACTTCAGGTAGAGGTGACAAGAATGGAAGGAGCTGGGCAAGGCCTGCCTCCAGGATGCGGTCAGTGCGCCCTTCAGCTTTTCAGGCCGCCCTGGCAATGAAGGTTTCTGGAGGCGCTGGTGGTGGTGGGATCAGGGCTTGGTGAGAGCGGTAGTCCTAGAGGCTCTGCCCTTCGCTGGTGGCTCTGCACGTGGTGGGCACCCAGCACTTGGTGCAGAGTCACGGGACTGGCCTGGAGTTCCCGAGTGATCGCAGGCAGTCGGGGTTCCGCAAAGGAGTGGTGAAGGGCCAGGCCTGGAGCCCGAGTTCAGATCCAAGCCTGCAGACTTGGGTGGCTTCCTTCTCCCTTCCTCAGTTTCCTTGTTGTGAAATTAATCTATGTGAAGCCGGACGCGGTGCCGTTATTGTTATTAAGTCAGTAACGGGATGGTGGCGCTATGAGAGAAGGGGGAGTCTTCACATGCTGTTGGCGCCGGAGGAGACCTCGAGGTGGAAACTCCCTTTGCTTGGTGTTGGAAGGAATTTAGACCTTGTGTTGTGGCTTATCTCTCAGGAAAGTGGTCCTTCTCCCGAAGCTCACAGGAAACTCCTGTCGGTTGCGGGCCTTGCCCTGCTGCACCTGGCTATCCCTGGACGCGGTGTCTGAAAGGGCGCTTTGGTTCCAGGTTATAATAAGAGTCACTCTTCTGGAAAATGGCCCGAGTGGCCAACCCTGAAGTGCCAGTCACATTTGGTATCCAGGCCTTGAGGGGAACGGGGCATGGTGCTAATCAGTGATGCCTGTCTTCCTACCCCCTGTACCCCCACGCTGCGGGTTATTTCTGAGCCATTTTCGTCTCTGCTGGCGACGGTAGGGGTCCGTAGGTGCGCCCAGCTTCTGCTAACCAGAGCTGCATTTGTGAGCTGTCATAGATGGGCGCGACTTCACTACCTCAGGGGTAATGTTCTGAGGGTATGTGTGGGTTTTAAGGTAGAGTGTTGGGGTTTAGGGAGAAAGGAGGGAAAACAAAAGAAAATGGGCAGAGAAAACACTTGTTGGAAGGCAGCCTTAAGGTATAGTGGAAGGAGACTCCTGGATCTGATTCCTTCTCTGGATTCCCATGAACTGTGTGAGCTTGAACTAGTCACTTCATCTCTCTGAGCCTCAGCTTCCTGATCTGAAAAATGGACACACTGGCCGCCTCTTCACCAGCAGCTAGAGGGTTAAATAAGAACAGCGTGCATGAAGTGCTGTGACTCAGGCCTCCTATGTGGGCATTTAATACAGGTTCATTACTATCTGTAGGAACTTCATCATTCATTGTGTAAATTATACCATACCGTGGGGAAGAGAATTAAGTTGAATCTAAAAATCCCTATATTGGGGCGCCTGGGTGGCTCCGTGGGTTAAGGCCTCTGCCTTCGGCTCGGGCCATGATCCTGGGGTCCTGGGATCGAGTCACACATTGGGCTCTCTGCTTGGCGGGGAGCCTGCTTCTCTCTCTGTCTCTGCCTGCCTCTCTGCCTACTTGTGATCTCTCAAATAAATAAAATCTTAAAAAAAAAAATCCCTGGATTGAGGAATACCATCATCTAAAAAGCAGATGTAGGGGCACCTGGGTGGCTCAGTGGGTTAAAGCCTCTGCCTTTGGCTCACGTCATGGTCTCAGGGTCCTGGGATGGAGCCCAGCATTGGGCTCTCTGCTCAGCAGGGAGCCTGCTTCCTCCTCTCTCTCTGCCAGCCTCTCTGCCTACTTGTGATTTCTGTCTGTCAGATAAATAAATAAAATCTTCCAAAAAAGTTTAAAAAAATAATAAAAAGCAGAAGTAATGATCACACTGCGGGGAAGCCCCGACTTTCTGGTTTCCAGGGGCCGTGCTCTTGGACTGGGCAGCCCTCTGCACATCAGCCTGGAGGATTTATCACTCAGGGGTCTTGCACTGGGCCAGGCCGTGTGCTGAGCACTATGGAAACTGTAGTAATCTAATCATGTAATCTTTACCATAGCCCCATTTTGATCATGGCCCCCCCAAAACATTTTGCAGATGTGGAAATGGGGGCCTAAGAAGTTAAGAGGTGTCTTGTACAAGGTCACACAGCTAGTAAGGACCAGAGATGGCCTTTAAACTCTGTCTTCTGGGGCGCCTGGGTGGCTCAGTCATTAAGCGTCTGCCTTTGGCTCAGGTCATGATCCCAGATTCCTGGGATCGAGTCCCACATCGGGCCCCCTGCTCAGCTTCAGGAGTCTGCTTCTCCCTCTGCCTCTGCTGTACGTGCGTGCGTGCACTCTCTCTCTCTCTCTCAAAAAATAAACAAGGATCTTTTAAAGAAAACAAAAACCAAAAACCCTCCATCTTCTGGTTCCAGGTTCCAGTTGTCAGTACTCAGGGAAGGCTGGTTTAAGGATGACGTTTTTATGTACAGAGGAAAGTATGTTGATGGTTCTAACCAATATTCTTCAGTGCTTTTGTGCCTTTTGCAGCTCAAAGCAGACTGTGTATTAGACGGCTGCCCCTGGTTCTGTTTTGATGATTTGAAGCTCATCTTAAGATGCTGCAAGAATGAGGGGTGCCTGGATGGCTCAGTCAGCTAAGCGTCTGCCTGCGGCTTAGGTCATGATCCTGTGGTCCTATGGTCAAGCCCTGTGTTGGACTCCCAGCAGGGAGCCTGCTTCTCCCTCTCACTCTGCTCCCTCCCCCCGCCCCCGCTCATGCTCTCTTTCTCTCAAATAAATAAAATCTTAAGCAAACAAAAAAAGATGCTAAGGAATGAACTTGCAGTGGTTGTGGTTCTTCATTTAAAAGGGAGCCTTGTCTCCCCCAAAGTAACTGCTAACCTGTAGTCACGGTTTGGAATCACACTTGAGACCCTGAGCGCCCCTGTAGTCTTTCTTTCTGCCTGCCCTTTCTCCCCTGTTGTGACATCCAGGTGGACTGAAATAGTGGAGTGTGGGGTCATAATAGCCGTTACATCTATGTGACCAAGCCAGCATTTGAATTCAGGACCGACGTGCTCCATGCCCTCGCTGGGTTACACCTGCCGCGAGGGCCAGAGACGAGCAGAGACACTGTAGTCGTCTGCCTGCCTACAGAACCAGTGGAATTAGTCCAACCCCAAGAGGTAAAGCCAATCGAAGATACTGGAAGAGATTCTTGACAAACAGAGAGCTGACAGCGCTAAGCTGTGAATACTGGCACCTGTCTGCAGTGTGGGTAGGGTCTCTGTAGTCTCCGCTCGTGGAAGCCTCTATTCCTTTTCGTCTTATTTATTAGCATGAGGTGATATGCCTGGAAAATGGGTCCCGTCTTCATGTTTTCTTAACGACCTTGATTTCTTCATTCTTCCTTTAAATCACTTCCTCCAGAACGGATTATCCAGTTGTTACGTAGACTTCCCTTGTCCTTTTGCCTATCAGTAAAACCGTAAGGCTTTCTCCTCTCTTGGCCACAGCCTGTGTGGTTTCTGAGCTTGCTGAATTCCAGATGGAGAGCACGCAGGGGCATCCTGGGAATTTTCCCCAGGATCCTGCTTTTATTTTGATTCCACAGTATCTGTTTGGTACATATTGATTTTGGGGGAGGCATTTCTTGAAACAACAAGCGAGAAATGGTTGCCATGGTCCCCAGGGAAAGGCCCTCCCATCATGTGACTAATTGGCAGAACATGGACACACAAATAGAGTGTTGGACCTCCATATGATGAGCTCAGAGTGCCTTGTGAGCCATTGAGTTAACTGATAAAATCCCAGAAACTGAATTCTGTAACATGCCGGAATCTCTCAGGAAAGGGAAGAAACAATTTCCAAGCCTCAGAGGATGGGCTTGTACAAGTACAAGAAGATTCTAAGCCAGCTGAAACATTCAGCAGGCCCTCAGAGTCAATAAGGAAGGTTCTAGCATCTGTCGCTACCTACTTTACTTAGCACTTAACATGCATCATCCTCTTTAGTGCCCAGATTTCTCCTAAGCATGGGATCCTGTGAACTTAGGACTTTATATAAATCATAATTATGGAGATTTAGAGACCTGATTGTAAATTGCTAGTAAATGGCAGAGCCGGATTTGAACCTGCTGTCCGTGGAGTTTTGCTGCACACGCAGGGCTTGAGGCTTGTCCGTCCAGATCCTACAGAAAATCACTAGTGCAGTTGGGATGAGAGTCCTGTTTTCTGCTGCAAAAACTTCAGTGCGTTTGGAAACTCATTTTTGAACATGCTTTTCCACTGATGTGTGCAAAGATCACACTTTCCAACATGACATAGCTTCGTGGCCGTAGGGTCGACCAGCCCACAAAGCCCATGCCCTTAGTTAAGAAATCTAGGGACAGGTCTGGACTAAAACCTGGGTCCCTTTGATTTTAGCTCCTACTTTGTTGCCATGTCCATAAGGGACCATGATTGTAGCAGCCAGGCTCTGGGGAAAGTGGCTGTCTGCCAGTCGGTTGAAAAATGGTGGTAGAGCAGCATCATGGTATATAATATCAAAACCTAAAACCAGCCGTTACAGTGTGATTGTCAGGACACCTGGGGGCTCAGTGGTTGGGCGTCTGACCCTGGATCTCAGGTCAGGTCTTGCTCTCTAAGTCGTGGGTTTGGGCACCACGTTGGGCTCCATACTAGGTGTGGAGCCTCCTTAAAAAAAAAAAAAAAAAAAAAAAAAGTGATACTGTTGAGTAAAGCAAAGCACCGAATTGGTCTATTCTGTCATAGCTCTCTAGAATGTTCACATTAGAATTACCTACCTCCTTGGGGCTGTGAGGATTCAGTCAGGGACTGGTTTGCGGGCCCACTACTGTGTCTTTCTGTTGCAGTGGATATTGACTCTTTACCTGGACACACACAGATGTACGTTTTCCCCTCCTTAGAGTCACCCTTACACTATGTCCTCAGCAGTGGGTTGTGGGGCGAGGAGGACAAACGTTTTTCTCCCCACATGTCCTTCCAGTCACTTCACCCTCCCAGGTGCTGTCCTAACAGCCTCTAGCTCCAGGCTGCCCTCCCGGCCCTTGGAGCTGACCCGGCCTCCCTGCCTCGCCAGCTTCCATTCCTCAGCCTGGCTTCCTGTTCTGGCTAAGTGGAGAGAGCTGCTTGCCTTCCCACAGAAATGTCCTACCTAGGGTTAGCCTCCCTGGGTTTTGCCACGTCCATCTCCATAGTAGATCTGTTAATTCGTTTTTCTTTATATTGCTTATTATTTTTTTTAACCTGAAGTTATTTAGGAGGGAAACTGTGTCATTACCATAAGTGGAAAACCAGTACGCGATGCCTCAAGTAGAAAGTATACATGGAAGTAGACTCCTCTAACTTCTGATGTAAGAGATGCTTATCATGTGGACCACGTAAAATAGATGGTGGCCAGAGTCTGGCTCCCTTCCACCTCTGGGCCTCAGCTTGCAGCATCCCCCCCCCCCGCCCCCGCCCCCTGCCTTCCTCCCTTCCGGTGTCCATCCGGCTTACCCTTCGGGGACTGGCTCTGCTGCTCGTGGCCACCAAGCCTTCTCTGACTACTCCAGCCCTCTATGTCCTGTCTGTAATATCCATCCATCCGTGCAGAAGCTTATCAACGCTCTGCTCTGCTTGGAGCTGGGCATCATTAAGGTCCCTCCCATATCTATGTGGGGACCATTCAGAGAAGGGGATACCATCTGTCAGAAGAACCTCTTGGTGGAAGATAATCACTGTGTAAGGGGGTGTATGCAGGTGCAGCAAAGAGGGTGTCTGGCAGAGGGGGGAGCACTGCAGGGGTCCTGGAGAGAGGCTTTTGCTGGAATCGAGATGAAAGGACTGATTTGCCAGGAGGACAAATGGTAGGGATGCGGTAGGCAGAGAGAACAGTGTGTGCGGGAGAGAGTGGCATGTCAGAGGAACTGGCAGTGATTTAGTTGTTGGAGCCAAAAGGGTAGAGGTGGGAGGGTTTGATGCCACCTGGTAGGGGTCACTCGTTAAGGGGCCTCTGATTTCACCCATGTCCGTTTCCGTGCCCTCCCCATACCCTGACCTCTACAACGTGACCTTGCCCATGAGGTTTACCAGTAGTCTTCCCCTCTTGAGTAGTGGTGGTTCACTGCCCATCCCCCTCTCCCATCATTATTTGCTGAGTGCCCCCTATGCTCTGTGCCAAGTCCTGGGGCACTTGGCCAAATGTGAGGGGGACCCTGCTTTCAAGAGCTCACAGCTTGGTGGGGGGGAGACACATGGCCATCTAGTTGGGTGTGAACACCAATGGCAGGGGCCTTGGGAGGCTTCTTTTTTTTTTTTTTTTTTTTTAAGATTTTGTTTATTTATTTGACAGAGATCACAAGTAGGCAGAGAGAGAGAGAGAGGAGGAAGCAGGCTCCCTGCTGAGCAGAGAGCCCGATGCGATGGGGGCTCCATCCCAGGACCTTGAGATCATGACCTGAGCCAAAGGCAGAGACTTAACCCACTGAGCCACCTAGGTGCCCCTAGGGAGGGTCTTCCTACAGGGCTTTTTTTGGTCCTCCTTATCTGTTTATTGCATGCTCTGACTTTGTTCCTGTAGCTTTGTCTGGGATGTGAACTCCTTGCTTGTGAGTATGAGCTCACCCTTCATATGTGATTGGGTTCTGAGGTGTGAACTCTCTCCCTTCACATGTGATTGTGTCTTGAGCTGTGAGCTCTCTCCCCACCCTGTGATTGTGTCCTAAGGTATGAACTCCCTCCCTTCACGTGTGATTGTGTCCTGAAGTATGAACTCTCTCTCTTCACATGTGATTGTGTCCTGAGGCATGAGCTCTCTCCCCACCCCTGTGATTGTTTCCTAAGGTATGAACTCCCTCCCTTCACGTCTGATTGTGTCCTGAGGTATAAGCTCTCTCCCCGCCTATGTGCTTGTGTCCTGAGTTATGAGCTGTCTTCCTACCTACATACATACAGTCCTGAAAAGTGAATTAGCAAATCCTGAGCCACTGCTCCTAGGAGAGATGCAGGCTATAGTTCCTGGGATCCACTGGTCACAACATTTTTGTCATCTGATTATTGCATAACCGGAAAGACAAATGCTGCATGGTATCACTTAACTGTGGAACCTAAACCGCTCAGAGTGGAACTTAAGAGAGTCGAACAGTGGTTGCCTGGGGCTGGGGCAGAGCAGAAGTAGAGTTTGGTAAAAGGGCACAAACTTTCAGCTACGAGAGGAATGAGGTCTGAGGATCTACTGTGAAACACAAAAGAAACCTGGTTTTATGTGTGTTTCTGGTTAAGGGCACCTTTTGATAGGGTTGGTTCTTTCACGTTGCAATCCTGCCCCGTCTGGACGAGGCTCCTTTAGCACACGCACGTGCTCTGTAGCACCCTCGGCCTTGTGTTTAGGAACGCTGGACAGAAGCAGGCGTGGGCACCATTTTTCGACCGCAGACCCAACAGAGAGGCGTGTGGGAAAGGGGACACTGAGGAGACCACGGTGAAAGAGCTGAACCCAGGAGCAGAGCGTTGCCTTGTTCCGCCTCCAATGGTGCGCGTTGGGCAGTTCAGAGTCGTTGCCCTTCTGTGCGTGACTGGGGGGGCCTACCAGTGTCGACTGGGGGGTTACAAATAACATTTTAGTGAGCAGGTGAATTTGCAAATGTGGAATCTGCAGATCACGAGAACCAGCTGTGCATACAAGGTGCCGAACAGGCCTAGTATGTGGCCGCGTCATGTCTACCTGGCAACATAGAGGTAGTCACATTGATGACGATTGATTTTTTTTTTTTTAATTTGGTTAGCCAGCTTGTCGTACACGATTAGTTTCAGATGTAGTGTTCAGTGACTCATCAGTTCATGCCCTCCTCCTTGCCCATCCCCCAGTTGCCCATCCCTTCCCCCTCCTCCCCTCCAGCCACCCTCAGATTGTTTCCTGGAGTCCAGAGTCTCTCCTGGTTTGTCTCCCTCTCTGATTTCTTCCCTTCAGTTTTCTCTCCCTCCCGCTATGAGCTTCTGCGCTATTTATTATATCCCACATGAATGAGACTATAGGATAAAGTGACGATGTTTTAAAAACAGGATTTTAGGGTTGCCTGGGTGGTGCGATTGGTTAAGTGTCTGACTCAGGTTTCGGCTCAGGTCATGATCTCAGGGCCGTGAGATCGAGCCCCGCTTTGGGCTCCGTGCTCAGCACTGTGTCCACTGGGATTCTCTCTCCCTGTCCCTCTGCCCCTCCCCACTGCGCTCAGGCACGCACTGTCGCTCTCTGTAAAATGAGAAAAATAAAATACAAGATTGTAATAGAATTCTTCCACAAATTTTGGTTTGTTGTTGTTCTCATCGTTGGGAGGGGAGTCGTGGGGGAAGCATACCCCCTGTGAGAGTTAGAGAGCTGGTTGACTGAGCCGAAGGCAGAGGCTTAACCCGCTTGAGCCACCCAGGTGCCCCTCCTTGGGGATTTTAGATGAGCAGCCCACTCCTAGGGCCTTGAGGGGTGGGTGGGTATGACTCTGGAGAGCCTTGCTGCCCTGGTGTCTTTCAGCCACACTTCCAGCCTCCAGTGCTGGTGTGGAAGAGGGGGGGAGCATAATGAGGTATTTCGTGAACCCAGATTATACTTTAAACCAGAACAGCCCTGGGCTCTTAGCAACTGGGAGGCTCTGAGGGGGACTTCTGGCCCGCCCCCAGGAGTTTAATGGAACCAGGCAGCAGAAAAGAAAGGAAAATCTGATTGTGACATCTGCATCCCTGAGGCAAGAGACCAGGATTGAACACTCACGGCTCAAGTATCAGGGGCCGGGTGAGGCTACCTTGGCAGCAGTTTTGGGGTGGGAGGACTGTTGGCTTGGGCTGGGTGAGCTTCGTAGTGGGGAGTGGGGGGCATGGACGCCCTTGGCTGCCAACAGTCACTCCCTTTGTAAGGGCTGAGCTACCCCCGGGGCTCCACACCTCCGTTCCTCTCACTCTTTCACATTTTCCTTTGGGTTCTTGCTTTGGCCTGCTGCCAGGATGAGCCCCAGATTGTGTAGGTTGGGTGTCCTTACTTGGCCATCTGCCAGCACACGGTACCATATTTCTATGCTACCTTGATCATTATTTATTTAATATTTTTCTTTAAATTGGCTCGAGCCTAACACCTCACTCTACTTTCGCCTCTTTCTAAGCAGAAACATCTGTAAGATCATGTTTGAGGTGCTATTTACATTTTCTCTGTATGTGTTATAAATCGGTGAGCACAGGACCCCATTTGTCTGTACCCCTCTAAAACCTTTCTCAGACCCCAGGGATCTGCAGAGCACACGGGAAATGGTGCAGGGGCAGAGGGCACGGTTCCAGGACGGTGGAGCCCTGAGTACAGGCCTCGTCTTGGCCCCCGATGGGCTGTGTGATCTCTGGCAGAAATTTTCTTCCCTGCTCCTTCTTCATATTGGACCGATGAGCACCAGGGTCCCTCCAGGCATGAGAAATCCAGGCTGTGCCTTCTAGTGGTACCTCTCATCTCCCAACTCCTCAGACCAGGGCTCAGGATTCTGACCTGGACTTGTCATTCATTTACTCAGAGAAGTCGAGATTTAAGAATACTGCAACTCAGGAACATTTTGTCTTCCGTCGTGCTTCTCATTTTTATTTGGGTTTCAGCCCTCATGGTTTGTTAGCCAAGGAAGCAGCTCGGTCTGGTGCAAAGAATAAGGCCTTGGGGCCTGGCAGCATCCTGAACCCCTTCCATCCTTCTGGCCTTCCTCTCGAACGTGGGAGTGGGCGGCCCCCATGGCAGGCCTGTCACACTGGGAAGGAGGCCAGGAGCGCAGAGCTCTGTGGTGTGTGACGTGCTGCATGGTCACTGTCACCTCTGGCCCAGGAACAGAGTTGTTCTCGGACACAGATGTCAAGGCCGGTTCCTGGAGCCAGACAGCCTGGGTTTCTGTCCTTGCCCCTCCATTTTCAGCAGCGTAGCTTTGGGTGTCATTTAACCGTGGGGCTGGTGCCCCATCATAGTGTCTGTTGGAGAGTACACGAATTGAAACAGGTAACATGCCCGCTGTCGCACCTGGCATGCGGTAAGGGCTCCAAGGGCTGGCCTTGGGGCTATTAACGAGTGATACGTGTCAGGTGAGTAGCAGCACCTAGGGTACGGTAAGCGCTCAGTAAATGGTCATCATTGTTTTTCTACTAGCACAGTGGCTGGAGGGCCAGGACAGGCACTGCTGACCTGTGTGGGGAGAGGAGATGATGATTTTCTACGTTTGACTCTCCACTCCCCCCTCCCCCTTTGAGGTTTCGTGCCAATCGCTCACCAACAGGAACCCGGCCTTGGAACCAGCCATGGGTCGATCACCCTGCCCCAGCAGAGCCAGTACCCAGAGCTCTCCTTTGAGTCTGATGTTGAAAGAGTTGTAACTCAGCTTTGGAATGGCAATACAATCTCAAGATTAAAAATAAAAAACCTTGCGTACGGTACTGTATAATGAACAGGCTCCCTCCCGTCCTTGCCCTCATGGGCCCATCTCCTCCAGCCTGCCTCTCCTGCCCCAAGTCCAGGATCCCACACTGGTAATACTTCCAAGTCTCTTTGTTTGGTTGTTTATCAAGGCATTATTTCCATGCACTGAAACTCACCAGTTTGACGTGTACAGTTTAATGAGTTTTGATAATAGTGATGGAGCCACCACCACAGTCAAGTTGTAGGATAGTTTCCTCCGCCTAAAAAGTCGCCTGTACCCCTTTGCCTCTCTCCCACTGTCCCTACCCATCCCTGGACAACCACTGGTCTGTTCTGTGACACTGGTTTTGTCTTTTCTGTAAATTCATAGAAACAGAACCTCAGTACGTTGCCTTTTTTTTTTTTTTTTTTTTTTTTAAGATTTTATTTATTGGGGGCGCCTGGGTGGCTCATTGGTTAAGTGTCTGCCTTCAGCTCAGGTTATGAACTCAGGATCCCGGGATCGAGCCCCAAGTCAGGCTCCCTTCTAGGTGGGGAGCCTGCTTTTCTGTCTCCCTCTGCCCCCCCTCACCCTTGTATGCATTCTCTCTCTCTCTCAAAACCCTTTTTTTTTTTTAAAGGTCTTAAAAGTATTTATTTGACAGAGAGATAGCACAAGCAGGTGGAGCAGCAGGGAGAGAGAGAGGGAGAAGCAGGCTCTCCACAGAGCAGGGAGCCTGATGCAGAACTCAATCATAGGACCCTGAGATCATGACCTGAGCTGAAGGCAGAGGCTTACCTCACTGGGCTACCCAGGCGCCCCAGTACATTGTCTTTTGTATTTGACTTCTTTCACTTAGCAGGATTTTTTGAGATCCATCCACGCTGTTGAGCATGTTGAGATTTTGTTCCTTTTTCTTGCTGGGTAAGATTCTGTCGTATTCCACGGTGCGGGTGTATCGTTGTTTGTCCATTTACCAGTCCTTGAACATCGGAGTTGCTTCCAGGTTTTGGATGTTGTGAATGATTCTGCTGTAAATCTTCATGGGTAAGTTTTTGTGTAGACGTGTTTCTTTTCTTAACTCATTTCTTTAGGCGTTAACACACAAATACAAGTCAGTTCTTTACCCCTCCCTGTTTGTAAGTATAAAGGGTGGAGTGTTAGTAAAATGTTCCTACACTCTGGGTTGTGTTTGTTTTTGTTTTAAAAGGGCCTCCCTGCCACATGGAAGGCTTAGATGAATCTTTAATTTGGTCATATATCCTAGCATCCCAAGAGCCGAGGGTGCCAAGTGACCTTCCTGGCTCCTGGAGGGGGCTGCCAGCATGCTGGGACCCCAGAGAAGGTGATGGAGGCGGGCAAAGCTGCAGAGGGGGTCACTCTCTAGGTCTTATTCCATGTTCCATGTCGCCCTCTGGGTCTTATTCCACTCTTGCTCGGTGGACCATTCAAAGGGGCCAGTGGGGATGTGAGGGCGATCTGGCTGCGACATCTGTCACCCCATTGATCGCCAGGGTTGATTCAGCTGATCTGGCTGGCTAGGCGGGTGTCCCCTTCCTCCCTCACCGCTCCATGTGCGTCTCTCCCGAAGCTGCGCGCTCGGTCGAAGAGGACGACCTTCCCCGATAGAGGAGAGGACCGGTCTTCGGTCAAGGGTATACGAGTAGCTGTGTTCCCCTGCTAGAACCTCCAAACAAGCTCTCAAAGGGGCCAGTGGGAGGCTGTGCTGGGCTTAGGTGGGGTCACATGTGTATTTTGGCATTAGAATTAAATTGTAAAAGAAATCAGCTTGTGCACTGAATATATCTTGTTGCAAGATCATAGGAACTTAGCAGAGGCAAACTACTGGGCTTCATGGTCCTTCTATGTAAGTGAGCCTTGGTGAGTGGACCACTGGCCTGTTTAGAAGCATGTTCAGTTTACTGATGTGGGTGGAGGACACTGGTGCAAGTTACGTGTTTGCTCAGAACACAGGTAATTACACTGCTATTTACTTTTACCTGTCCCTAGTCCTGGTGGCCTTCTAGATCCCAACACCATCACTCCCCCAGTAGTACATTGTTTGCAACTGCCTGACAGAGATTAATCTTGTTAAGAATATGCAAATTTGCATTTAAAAAAAAAAAAGGCTGATGAGGTCTTTTTCTGATCTTCTGGTAGTGCTGTTACCAGGCAGTTGGATTTGGGAAACCGGATCCAACTGTGAAAGAAATTAAACAGTGTTTAAGGATGTCTTCTGTCTTCTGCAGCTGTGCTGTCCACTGGAACTTTCCGTGATGCTGGAATTGTTCTGTATCTGGGCAGTCCAGCAGCCACCAGACACATGTGGCTCTTGAGTACTTCACATGTGGCTAGTGTGATTGAGGAACTGAATATTGAGTTTTATTTAATTTTTTTTTGCAGTTTTTTTCCCCTTTAACATTTCTTTTTTTTTTAAATTTTTTAATTTTTTATAAACATATAATACATTTTTATCCCCAGGGGTACATGTCTGTGAATCGCCAGGTTTACACACTTCACAGCACTCACCATAGCACATACCCTCCCCAGTGTCCATTACCCCACCCCCCTCTCCCGACCCCCCTCCCCCCAGCAACCCTCAGTTTGTTTTGTGAGATTAAGAGTCACTTACGGTTTGTCTCCCT